>PVIY010056951.1:0-13101 GCA_004026745.1 Myrmecophaga tridactyla
AAGCCATCCCTGGGAATAGGATACCTCCCAACAGCTGCTTTTGAAAAGTCAAAAAGAGTAATAGCATAGGCACAAGCACTGGGGGGGCGGGAATAGATCCAAACTTGACATGTGAATTGGATGTAGCCAAAACTGATATTGGCTTTGGAGTGGGGGGACTCTGTGGCAGAGGCAGCACTCTAAATTAATGCCCCTTGGCTTTTGGGCACAGTTACAAAAAGGGGCAGAACTGAGATACAGCTCCCTGGAAAAAGCAATTGTATGCTGCATATAAAGATGGTCAGAGAGACTGATGTAAAGATGGTCAGTCACCTTGAAAACGGCCATCCTTATTCAGGGGTGGACACATCTTCTAAGCCATGCTTTGGCAGTGCCCAACTGAGCGCACTGAACAAATGGAAAACTTACCTGCTATAGCACAGTATTTTCAATACCAGCCCTCTGAGTGCAGTGTCCTATATAGAAGATTCAACAGCTAAAGTTGCAGCACCTGAAATAGCTGCTGAACTGTCCACTCTAGAAGGCACAGGTACCATTCCCTAGTCTGCTTGGTACACTGATGGATCTGCTAGTGGACAGCCTCCCACATGGACAATTGTCAGTACAACCCAGTACTGACATCATATGGTGGGAGACTGGCACTATGCAAAGCAGTCTATGGGCTGAGTTAAGAGCAGTATGGATTGTAATAGTGCATGAACCAGGAGGTGCTCTCTGTGTTGACAGTTGGGGCTGTTTACAAAGGCCTTATGACCTGGAAGCAGGAAAAATGGGCAGTCATAGGTTGCCCCTTCTTGGGACAAGAAATGTGGAAAAACATCTGGGATGTGTACCAATGATGAAAGGTAACTATCATGTCCCTGTCCACACTCCCAACACATTACCCAGGAATGTGTACTCATGGGTTTGGAGCAGCACAGCTGAAACCAGGGAAGTGGTGGAATGGCTTCATCAGAAAAGCAAACACTGAGGGTATCAAACCCTGTGGCATCTGGACCAGCAGTTCCAGCTGCCAGTCACTCATGAACAGCTAGTGGACATCACTAGAGAGTACCCTTTGTGCTCCCTACATCAACCCCATAGGCTACCACATCAGATGGGGCACATTGGTCAGTCACAAATCCCGGTGACCCAGTGGCAAGTGGATTACATCAGTTTCCTTCTTCTCTCAGAGGAGCGAGGTATGCTTTTAGTGCTGTAGATATGGCTACAGGAGTTTTGTTAGCTTTCCCAGTGAGAGAGGCAAACTAGTGGGCCACTATCCACTGTTTGGAAAGGGTGACTGCTCTGTATGGAGTGCCTACACAGATAGATAGTGATCAGGCGGACCCCTTTCACAGGCAAATAGCCCAATCCTGGGCCATGGATCAGAACATCATGTGAACTTTCCAACTGCTCTACGATCCACTGGTGCAGGCCTTATGGAAAGAATGAATAGTTTGTTGAAGGAACAGCTAAAAGATAAGAGGTCCTTGCAGCAGTGGACTAGGACTATTGGGCCTTGCCTGAAATACAATGATGCGGGCTGCTGTACCAACCCCTGCTGAAATGCTAATGGCAGGACCAGTGCAGGCCCAATGAGTACAAGTTAAAGGGCTCACTGCTTTCAACCGAAAAGAGAAAATAATAATTTGTTGTTGCCTGTGCCTCAGACCTTACAAAATGGGGGAAATGTGGTCAGTTGGCCTTTGTGCTGGCCTATGCAGCTGCATTGGTTAGGAATTCTAAGTCCCTGGCAAATAGGAGGCACCCAAAATATTGTAATAAGAGTGATTTATACAGAAAATGTCTTAAAATCTTTATCATCAATACAGGGCATCTTATTCCTACAGAAACTTATGAATAACTATGTGGACCCTTTTTATGCCCAGATTAACAATTGGTGTAATAGTAGAGGACTCTCAGGATTTGTAGGGGTACAATGTCTGGTATTTAAAGCCTCCCCATAATGTTTCTCTGCCTAGTACCTCATCAACCAGTGGGATTCTAGCATTTATATTATCAGATCAGCAGGAATTCCTCCTTATTGTTCTCCATAAACATTTTTCTTTTCACCCATGGCACCCTAGTAAACACCTTTCTACAGTTGGCTTCAGTGGTAACTCATGCCCACAATCAAACCCAATGTTGGTTTTGCATGGACTTATCATCTTTGCATGCTGCCATCCTTCCTTGGATTATTGCCCCTGTGAATTGGACTGCATGGAATACACTACTGGCCTGGCAGAATTCAGCACATTGGAAACTTTGGAAAAGAATCTTCTCATTTAAGACTGAAGTCAATTACCATCCTATAACAAGACCAGGGTTTACATCTCCCTTTTATGGGGACAGATGAACAGGCCTCAACCTGTTTTGGGGTATGCTACATATGATGGTTTAGGGTAGGTGACAGCAGAAGCTATAACAGTAGACCATGTTGCCCCTGTCTACATGAAGTGACTTAATGGAATTCATGATGTGGGGTGGCTATTCCCTGAATTGTATAATTTTGCTGTTAAACTGCAAGACAATAGTCTTTTCTACTGGCAAAATATCTCCAGTCGACATGGGGCATATCCTTCCTCTAAGAGATGGCTATGGACCTGTGGGCAGTGAGGTTGGCCCTATTTATCCTATAGCTGTAAAGGATGTTGTATGTGAGGACATCCCTATGTCCCTGCTACTTATATGACTTTTTACCCCATACTCATGTTTGAAGCTAGATACAGAATAAAACACACTCCCTGATGGTATTATCCTTTAGCCATTTTTGCACCAAGTAGACCTACAATAGTTACTGATAAACATGTGGCAGCTTTAGACAATCACTGCCCAAGCACTTAATGATTCCAAATAGCCATATCCCTGCTAAATGAAGAAACCACACAGCTTAGAAAAGTAGTTTTACAAAATAAGAATGACCCTAGATATCCTCCCTAAAGGTGGTGCCTGTGCCTTAATTAACATGCAGCACTGTGTATATATTAGTGATCATCTGTACAATGTTTCAGAAGGCTTAGATCATATACAAGAGCACATATATAATATTGATCAATTATCAGTAGATACCTTGTCTAAATGGTTTAATTCCCTTCCTGGCCATGGCAGCATTTCTGTAGGTTATCTTTGTGTAGGGGACTCCTAGTATTCTGTTGTCTTATACAATTCTTGTGAAATATAGATGCAGTGTCCTATGGTCAACATAGTCCACTGTGTGGGGATGGATTGTGGGGACCCAGGGCCTGGGCTCCCTCTCCCTGTTGAGAGTAAGTTGCTGCACAAAGTTGCCTTTGTGACCCAGACAGAAGTTAAAGGTCAACAGACTCCTCAGGGAGGAATGAATGTACAGATGATATCATAAACTTACAATGCATTAAAACTGCTTTCCCCTGGTCACTGTTGATAACAAATATTCCAGACCTCTGTGTCATGAGACCCTGCTGAAATTGTTCTCATATCCTGTAGAATGTCTTTACGCTAAACCCTCATAAGCTGCCCTTGCACCTCTGCCTTTGCAGACTGCTGCTTTCATTTTTTCTGGACAACTGCTATCAGAGACCCTCTTCTGTTTATAAGTCCTAATAAATCTCAGTCTGACTGTGTGCCTAGCATATTATTTGGTCTTGGGGCTGCGCTGGCCCAAGCCCTTCAAAACTAAGTTGGAACATAATGAAACAGTAACTATAATCATTTGTTAACACTTAGCTTACAGGTATAGCTGGATACCCATCCTTGGTTAGTCTGGTGACACTGGAGCTACAGTTCTTTTTTGCCAGCTGGCACAATGCTTGGCTTTGCCACTGAAGGGCCCTAGAGGGAGATTGCCAGGCTGAGCAGAAAGGGACTTCCCTTCTTCCTCTGTTATGCTGTTTACCATGCAGATGGCCATGTGGCTATGGGAGTAAGAGGTGACATCGTTCACCTTGGTGGCCCTCCTGGCTCAGTAGAGGCCTTACACCTGGCAAGTTTCATTTCCACCACAGAGGCAGCAACTCATAGTTCCCTCTTGAGAGGCATTCCATTGAGTTGTTTTATTAAAGAGAGGCAGGAAGCACATTCCTGTGTAGCCATGCCATAGTTACCTGAGCCTTGCTCATGCTCCCACAGCCGTTGATGTAGAAGTCATTTTTTGGCAGTTGCTACCCCTGTACACCTTAGAGTTGTCTTGTGAAAAGACATAGCTGAGTTTGCAGACTACAGCATTTAATTCACAACATCAAATTTTTTGCTACAGCAGTGGAAGCCAGGTCACTTACCAGAACATAAACGATTTTTTTTTGTTTTGTTTTTTGCATGGGCAGGCACTGGGAATCAAACCCAGGTCTCCTGCATGGCAGGCAAGAATTCTGCCTGCTGAGCCACCGTGGACTGCCCTGATTTTTATAAACGTTAAGAGAAAGTTAGCTTGGCTTCTGTTGATTGGGCAGGGGTTTATCCATCTTATAGGGGAAGGTTTAGGATAGATGGGCCTTACTTTGTATTGGGTGAAACACAATGAACTAGGGGGCTTGATTGGCTGTCTGGATCAGATATCTTGGTGAAGATTTCAAAAGATACCATGAGGAAACTCAGCAGGAAGTTTGAAGAGGAAGTAGGGTGTGGGCTTTCTCCATATAATTGTGTCAGTTTTATATCTTTTAGTAGTTAATCACCTTTCCTGGTGGACAGTTATTTTTGAGTTATTATCTCTCAGAGTTCTGTGAGTTGAGTTGGTTCAGGTGAGCTGCTCTCATCCGGCATCCCCATTGCAGTTGCAGTCAGATATCTAGGTCTGTGGTTAGACTAAGATTGAACTGGGCTGGATGTCCCTTTCCAGATAGTCCTTTCTTGAGTCAAGGTGTCTTTCTCTGGATGCCTCAATTGGATATTTTTATGGCCTTAGAACTGTAAACTTGTAACTTAATAAAGTCTCATTATAAAATCCAACCCATTTCTGGTGTATTGCATTTCTGGCAGCATTAACAAACTGAAACAGTAAGGGTATTAGGAAACAAAGATATTTTATACATACACACACAAACATTCATAACTGAATAAAAGATTACTCATAACAATTATAGTCCCCATTTCTGCACTTGGTGACATGGTCATGTCTAGTATTTATAACTACCTTCATCTTCTTTGCCCTCAGCAAGCATTTCAGATAGTTATGATTCTTTGGCTGGTGGGATGACCCAGACTTCCTAAAGGGGCTAGGCCACTAGAAAATCCTCCATCAGGAAACTATTGCCATTGTCCTTTGATTTTAATTCCATGGATGGTAATTGTTGGAGATTCAATCATGTCTCCCACAAAAAAAACATGTTCAAGCTTAATCTGCCTTCCTGTTGGTGTGACCCCATTTGTAAATAGGACCTTTGAAGATTCTATTATTAAAGATATGGACTCATTTGTGAAAAGGATTTTTGAAGAGCTTATTTAGATGGAGCCAAATTAAATCATGGTGGGTTTTAATCCATATGGTTGGAGTTGTTATAAAGGAAAGGGAGTTTGGTCAGTCAGAGAAAGCCACAAGAAGAGGCCAAGGAAACAGATCACCATGTGTCAGAAGTAGAGAAGCAAGCCAAAAAAGCTCAAGTATTGGAGCAAGCCAGAAACAATGCAGTAGACTCTGGGAGAAAGTGTAGTGTGTCAAAACTTTGATTTGGACCTCTAGCATCAAAAACCATGAGATAGTAAGTTCCTGGTTTAAGCCAACCAGTTTGTGGTACTTATTATAGCAGTGCTGACAAAATGATATCATAGTATTGAGACACCTTAATGGATCTCCTATATTCCAGACACATTCTTCCTTACCTCCATTGTGTAGTAGCAGTCCAGTTTCCTCTTCATAATCAGGAACAATCATTCCAGCCAGTACAGGAACTCTATTTGCCTGTTCATTCAGGCATGAGGAGCCCAAAGTGGCTGGGTAGGAGTTTTAACTGCCAGTTCAATGGAATATTTGTTGTATGTCCTGGTGGAAACATTCCTCCCTTTGAACTAAGATCTCTAGACAGCAGAGCATAGGGTGGTGGGTACAGGAAGCAAAAATTTTGCTAGTGGATCACTAGGTATAATAGTGAATGCTGCCACCTCATTTCCACCCTCTTGATTCCTAGACCCATGAACCCTGGCTATGGGAGAAACAGTACCATAGAGTGGCTGCTGATTCAGAACATACACAGCCCCCTAGAGAGTACTGTCCCAGTCCTTCAAGGTATTGCCACCCAGTTGGTGCTGTAATTTAGTCTCCAAAAAACTGTTCCACTATTCTGTCAATCCAGCTACTTCACGGTGTTGGGGAACATGGTAAAACCAGAGAATTCCATGTGCATGTTCCCATTCCTGCACTTCTTTTGCTGTGAAGTGGGTTCCTTAATCAGAGACAATTCTGTGTGGAAGGCCATGATAGTGGATAAAGCATTCATTAAATTAACAGATGGTGCTTTTTGTAAAAAGCATTGCATACATGGAAAGCAAGTCCATTAAGAACAAAATGCTGCCCTTCCATAATGGAAGTGGTCCAACATAATCAATCTGCTATCAAGTAACAGGCTGATCACTTCAGGAAATAGTGACACATCAGAGACAGAGTGTGGGTCTCTGCTGCTGGCAGATTTGGCACTCAGCAGTGGCTGTAGCCAGGTTGGCCTTGATGAGTGGAAGTCCATGTGGCTGAGCCCTTGCCTAACCTCCATCCCTTCCACCATGCCCACTTTGTTCATGATTCCATTGGGCAATGACAGGAGTGGCTGAGGAGAAAAGATGACTTGTATCCACAGAATGGGTCATCCTACCCACTTGATTATTTAAAATCCTCCTCTTCTGAAGTCATTATTTGGTGAGCATTTAAAATATCTTCATGTATTTTTCCCATTCAGAGACTTCTATCCATGTACTTTTCCCCTAGTCCTCCTTATCACGAGTCATGTTCTTTCCAAGCCCCTTACCATCCAGCCAAGCCATCGGCCACAGCACATGAATCTGTAATCACAAATCTGGCCATTTCTCCTTCCAAGCAAAATCAACAAGCCAGTGCACTGCTTGTTCTGCCCACTCGTATATTTCCCTTCATTACTCTCCTCCCAGTTTTTGTTTGTTTGTTTTGTTTTGTTTTTTTGGGGGGTGCAAGGTCCGGGAATCAAAGATGAGCATTCTACCACTGAACATCCATGTACCCATGCTGTTTTATTAGTCTTTTTAAAGAACCAATCTTTGATTTATAGATCCTATTTCCTTAGTTTCTGCTTTATTTTCCTGAATACTCTTTAGATTTATTTTGTTATTTTTCTAAGTTCCTGCATTTTATAACTAGATAATTGCTTTTAATCTTTTCTAAAATATGCAGTTGAGACTGTTGTTATGGTTGGGTTCATATGTCAACTTGGCCAGGTGATGGTGCCCAGTTGTCTGGTCAAGTGAACACTAGCCTAACCATTACTGCAAGGACGTTTAGTGGCTGGTTACTAAACCAGAAGCCTGGTTTACTAAATCGTCTACACGTTGACTGCATCTATGGCTGATTACATCTGCAGTATGTCAAGGGGAGTATCTTCCACAATTAGTGACATTTAATATAATCAGTTGAAGTCTTTAAAGGGGAAGTCAGAAGACTTGCCACTGCAGTCAGCCAGCCTCTCCTGGGGGGATTCTTTGAACACCTTCATTGGAGCTGTCAGCTTGCGGCCTGCCCTATGGAATTTGGACTCATGCAGCCCCCACACATTTATAAAATCTCATATTAACAAATATCTCCTATTGGTTCTGTTTCCCTAGAGAAATCTAATACAACTATAAGTATCTAAGCATGACTTAGCTTGCATCCTACAAATTTTCACATGCAGTATTTTTATTACAGTGTTCATTTATTTCCAATATGATTTATTGTTTGCTCCATGGTTTATTTAGAAGTGTGTGACATAATTACCAAATATATGGGATTTTTAATTAGCATTGTGTTATTGATTCTAGATTTAATTCCACTGTAGTCAGAGAACCTAGAGCCTATGATTTCAGTTATTTGAAATGTGTTGTGACTTGTTTTATAGCTCAGCATATGGCAAAAATTTGGGGAATGTTCCATGTACTGGATATTTGAAAATAAAGTATGCTCTTCAATTGTTGGATATAGTATTCTATATATGTCAGTTGGATTGAGTTTGTTAACAAGATTCTGGGAGAAGTGTAATTTGGGGACTCAGTGCAACATGAAAATGTAGGACCCCTTTGTTATTAAGACTTTCAAGATGGTGACAGAAGGGCGAGCCACTGTGGCTCAGCAGGCAAGAATGCTTGCCTGCCATGCCAGAGGACCCAGGTTCGATTCCCGGTGCCTGCCCATGTGAAAAAAAAAAGGTGACAGAAGCACATTAAACCAAGTGTTGGGCCCTTCTGAAGGTGGGGCCCTATGCAGCTGTACATGTCCCATAGCCACAAAGCTAGCCCTACCTGGAAGGAACTGGGTGGTGGCAGAACTGGCCCCTATCAATGAGAGGAAGATTGTGCAGTAAAGCCAAACCCACCTGCTCATAGATCTTTCAGAGTCTCTGTACCATAAAGCTCAGGCTTAGAAAAGAAAGTACTTTCCTAAGGTCACCCAATAGTGATTGAATGTGGTCTTCACACTTCCTTTTCTCCTCAGGGACTTGTTCTCGATGAATCCAACTTGCTGCAACTTCACAAGGGTTGGTGGCATTAAATTACATCCTGAATGTGATCAACAGACCCGGAGCCAACTGGGAGGGAGTGTGAGTCACTGGGAGTCCTCTATTGGCCCTGGGTATTGTAGAGGCAAGCCCTCTTCTCAGAACCTCTGGTAGTTGCTCCCCATTAAGCATAGGACTCATCTGGGTCATCAAGTGTAGCCTAAGGACCAAGCCCTAGAATGGAGTAGGGGCTGCATGTTTGGCAGCCACCTGGCAATAATGGGGTGTCGCTAGACTTTTAGATTGAGCCTGCTTCCAGAGGGTCACACACAAAAAAATGTCTTTCACATCCTCAGAGGAGGCTACCACAGGTTCCCTGCCTCAGTCCCATCACCCTAGGGCCATCCTACCCAAAGCCACAGCCTGAAAGTGGTAGGTTTAGACACAACCAACCTCTGAGAAGGACTTAGTCTTTGAAATGAGAGTTAGGTTCCCAGAGTGTTATTTTCAAAACAACCACATGCGCATGCATGTGTGCATACATAATCACACTAGAATGGAAGTGTTCATTAACAGGGTATAGGTAAAATCAATTGCAGTAATTCATAAAATAAAATATTGGGAAACAATAATAATGACACAGAGGTGGAATAAATTATAGTTTTCAAAATCATACTGCAAAACAAAAGATACAGGTATGTAATATTATGACATCCAATTTTCATGTATCTTAAAAATGAAACATTGAAGCATAATAAAATAAAAACAATCCCCCATCTCTCAGAAATACTGAACTGTCAGCACAAGGGATATTTTCCTAAAGATCGTGAAAATTTTAGACTAATAATACTCAAAACTGGCATTTACAAGTACATGACACATAATTGTGATTGAGTGTGGTCTTCACACTTCCTCTTCTCAGGGAAATCCCCCTTGATGAATCCATGTGTCGTCTCCCTCCTGGTATGAAGAACTCATCCTAGCCCAAGTAGGTAGACCTTGACCCCAGGCACCATCAGCAGAGGAACAACCATTTCTCAGAAAGGATAGGAGAGACCTCTATCCCGTGGTGCCAATGTGTCCTCTCGATCTATGCAAATTCATTGTCTCTTTCATGGAATATGACCCTGAGACCCAACTTTGCAGTGCACAGGCCTGAATGGGAACTTCCTAGGTTTTAGTCCTGAGCCTCCTTTCCTTGGCTCTGAGGACTTTATCTCTTGGGGGCAGGCAAGGGTTTGCTTTCTTGGCCTGCATTAGAGTTGGGCTCAGGAGTGAGACCCACACATCTAGATGTGGACCACTGCCTCCATTTTTATAGATGAGAAGTCTGAGGCCAACCAAGAGAGAGAGAGTGACTTCTAATATCCTAGAGGGCTGGATATCAAGCATCAATTCCCCCAACCGCAGACCCTGTCAATCGTCCAGGATTTAAAGAACTCTACATTTCATGCCAAGAGGTATTTAACAAAGGAGCCTGGGATCTAGGATTTGAGAGAGGGAGGTAAGGATTCCAGTGGGAAGAAATCAAGGCTGTGGTCTCTGGGTCTTCAGAATACAGTCAGTGAGGAGTAGCTGCAGGATCAAGAAAGACACAGGAATTTGAGCAGAGCAGTTACTTTAGGAAAAGAGACCAGAGGTCTGAGTTAGAAAGCCATCATCACTCCC
The DNA here is from genome assembly GCA_004026745.1 of Myrmecophaga tridactyla. NCBI lineage: Eukaryota > Metazoa > Chordata > Mammalia > Pilosa > Myrmecophagidae > Myrmecophaga > Myrmecophaga tridactyla. The sequence continues at coordinate 10,278 of PVIY010056951.1, forward strand.
CATCCCCAGCTCTGCTGACTGCAGCCAGGCCCATCCCCACTTGAGGGGAGCAGCAGTGGCAGTGGGGAGTTCTGACTCCTTGCCAAGTTTGTGACAGTCACCATGGAAGTGAAGACCAATTCAGGTCAGCTCTCAGAAAAAGAAATCAGTAAAGGTTTGACAGATGGTAATTGAACAGATGATAACAGGTGATAGCTAGCTAGCTAAATGGATGGATGGATACTGGGAGTTTCTGAGCAAGTAAGTAGCAGACACTGGGAGTGTGCATTTGCACAACGACCCATGGCTTCTATTCCAGTTTATACTCCAGGGCAGCTTTTCCAGCTGTGTAATAGGATGGCTCACAAAATCATTTCAGCAGATGAGATCAAGCATCTTTTCAACGGGATGGAAGAGTTACAGTGTCGGTTTCTTCTGTTTGTTAAAATAATTTTAAAGTAAAAAACACGGTGATATCGAAGTCTTACAGGCTTAGCGCGCACCTGTAGGAAGCGGACAACGGGACAGACAACCGCGGACCGACAGCGACACCTGTTTGGCGCGTCCCCACGGCTGGGCGCGGAGGTCGGTGAGAAATGCAGCTTCGCAGGCACAGACCCTGGGAACAGCTGTGCCTTCTCCTAACCTTCGGCCCAGGCGTAGCCCCGCCCACTCCCGTCGGATCGTTCGGGTTCCGGCTCCTGTGCCTGTGGGCGGTGGGCGTGGGCGCGGTGCCTCCGGAAGGTGGAGCAAGCGCGGAAGTCAAGCCCTGCGGCCGGCTGTCGGAGGTAGGGGGGAGGGTGTCCCACCCCGAAGTGGAGCAGGGGGCGTGGGTCCCGGCAGGACTGTGGGAGCATCGGGAGCCGCGGCTTCAAGCTCTGCGGTTGAGGGATCCTGGGCAGTTCTTAACCTACAGGCACTGTTCCCTCAGCTACACGTGAAGGTATTAATACCACCAGTGAAATGCTCCCAAGTCCCCAGACAAATAATTACGAAGTGTACGTGAACTGAATCTTACTATGTGTCAGTTGGCTTAATGGGTTTTTTTTGGTGTCTCTTCACCAATAGAGGTTTCTGATTGTTTTCCTCACTGTCTAGCCTGCCTAGCAATCGAGGCTTGACTTCATAAAAGGCTTATATAAATAGAAGCCAAGTTTACAGGGACAGTATCTTCTAAGAGTGAGCTTGGGGCTCTGAATAATGATTCCATTTTCTTTGGGGAAAAACTTAAAAAAATGTGAAATATGAAGGAGGAGGCCCCAGGAATAGGAACCCCATGAGAAAAACACCCCTCTGACCTGAAATCGCTCAGGAGAGCTTCAGAACAGAGGAGAAGCTTTGAATGCCAGAAGCAGTTATTGAGCCTGCTGCCCAGAGTAAACAAGATTTGGGTGATATTTCCTTATTTAGAAGCTGTTAAAACTGCCTTGGAAGGTTTGGGCCAACTTTTGGAAGAGAGGTGAGCTGGGGCTGAAGGGAATTGCCAAGAGTGGGCTGCATAGGAAATGTTATGTAGTTGAAGGTGTCTTGGTCTAAGGGGAGAGGGATAACCTGAGAGAATCTGTCTCCAGTGTTGCCTCAACACCGCCCCCTCCCCCACACTCCTTCAGTCTCCTCTTATTGTTTCCAGAGTCTTAGCTCTCCCAAACTATGCCTGTCATTGGTATCTGGAGATAGGCTGATGCAAAGAATGGTACAAGAAAGGTTCTCCAGGGTATTTCTGCTCTATAAGAAAGCAAAAAGTTGAATTTGAAGAGATGAGTAACTTGCCAGGGTTTTATGACTTACAGATGTCCAGGTTCCTGACTTTTAGGCCAGTGTTATCCATTTTGCCACAACTAAGTCAAAACAAGTGTCTGCTTGTTTGGGTTTTTTTAGATCTTCTTTGAAATACTGCAGTCAAGTTAGAAGGAACATTATTTTAGAAGATCTTGCCTTAAAGCATGTCTGCAACGCTTGCTATGGATTATGTGAGCTCAAGAGGATAACACAGTATCTCCCACTTAATGACAGTAATCTGTTATGAAAAATTGTAAATTCTGCAGGAAAATAATAGGAGTCTGTTTTTCATTATTTAAAATGGTGGAAATGATAATGCATCATCCATCTACTATTAACCAATTTCTTAAAGTGCAAAAAAAACACAGTAAAATGCCTGTATGTAAGTGACAGGCTCATATTATAATATGAAATGTTTAAAACAAAGTTTTCAGACCTCCAGACCTTTGCTTTGTGTAGTTAACACAGCAGTCATGTTAGTGCCTACATCCTTGGAGAGTTTTGCCCAATTGCCACTCAGTTTTTCAAAACCTCTCATGGCATTCTTAAATTCTGTTCAGTGTATTTGGTATCAAATTCAAGACTTTCTCCCTCACATAATTTTGTCAGAAATGAGTTCTAAGGGCTTAGGTGTATCAGTCTTTGCTGGGTAACGGGTTCTTTGGATCAGCATTTTGGGCTGGCCTCAGCTGGGCAGTTCTTATGCTCGTGCTGCCTGGGGTCACAAGTGACTTGTAGTCGTCTAGTGGCTTGGCTGAGGCTGATTGGTTTGAGGTGGCATTACTCACCTGTCTGGAGGTGTGTGCTGGCTGCTGGCTAGGCCATGAGTTTCCGGCATCTTTGCCTCAGGCTTCTTCACAAGGTGACTCCTACAAGAAGGCGCGTTCCAGTGAAAAGTATGTTTGAAACCTATATTTGGATCACCTTTACTGATGTCCCATTAGCCAAAGCAAGTCAATTGGCAAAGCCCAGGTTTACTGGGGGAGGAAATTACCTGCGGGCATGGATCCAGGAGGCAAGCCTCATTGCTAACTCTTACTATAACAATCTACCACAAATAAATACA
>PVIY010056952.1:0-13098 GCA_004026745.1 Myrmecophaga tridactyla
CGTAATGAGCACATGTGTATAAGTGCAGGCTGTCGGTACCCAGCCCACAATCCTCTGCCCCAGCTGTCCTTCTGAAACTTTCCTTCCCCTCAGTAAGTCTGAGCCACACCACATTCTCCCTGACTTCCACCACCCACTGCCCCCATGCCTACCCATGACCATTCCCTCACTCTCACCCCATACCACATTGCCACCCTCTCACCATTTCCTGAGGTGAACAAACCCGTGAGATAAGAAATTCTATAATTATCTATCCATTCCATGGGTGAGGGTGTTGAGACTTAAATAGCTTAACTCAAGAGTAACAAAAGAGGGCCTTGAAACCCAAGTCTTTGGTGCTTTTATCATCACATACAATGGCACCGGGACCACAGCAGCCTTTGAAAACAGATCTAATGGATCAAAGCCCTAGGCCTTGGTCCCATACTCCCTGCCTTCCTCCCAATCAAAGAAAAACTCCACTTGGTCTTTCTAGGAGAGATCCTCCCAAATGATAGGCTAAGCAACAATTCAAAGGCACCTAAAGGAAATGAAGGATCTCTATGGATATTTGACATAATCAATCCGTTCCTCTGTGCAAACACTGAGAGCACTGGAGAGCATATCTCAGTTCAAACAGAAAGAGGACTTATTCCTTCTAGGCAATTACTTAAGTGAACATCATCTTAAGAGTAATCATCTCAAGAGTACCCCTTCTCTATTTGCTTTTCAAAAATTTCATACACATCTAAAAGGATAATGCATGCTTGCTCTTCCTAAAACATATGAACCAGGACTATTTCCTGTGGCCTCATATTTATCATGTTCTCCCTTTTCACGGGGCTCCCAGGTGGCCCTCAACTCAATTGGAAATCCTAAGCAGGAGGCTCAACAATCATCCTTCATGTCAGCACATCCCTTCTCTCCTGGCTCTTACACATGACACTATAGCGTTAGCCTCCTGACAGTTCTCCCAGCTCATGCTGCCCTGCAGCCCGTGCCCCTCACAGCATCAGACTGACCTAAATGCATGTGTCAAATCATGTCTTTGCCTGTTTAAAATCCTTCTCTGGCTGCCTTTTGACTCTCAGAGTAAAATCCAAGTTCTGTCCTATAGTCTTAGAAGACCTTATCAAATCAGCTCCTGCCCTCTTCTCTGACCTCACTGGCCTCTTTTCTCATCCCCATCCCTGGGTGCAAATAGCCTTTGGGTCCTCAGCCTGGAGTATGTTCCCCTTCATTGTCACAGGACACGTGTTTTCATAATGGTCATGTCTCAGTCCAAATGTCACCCCTCCAGAGAGGCTTTCCATGGCCACGCTACCCAGAATAGCAGCCCCCATGCCCATAATACTCCTTCTATGCACTATTTGAAATCTTACATATTCATTTATTTATGTTTGATCTCTGTCTTCCTCTCCTCCTATTAAAATATAAGCTCCAAGACTTCGTCAGTTTCTCCAACCACCCAGAATAGCGATTGGAAGAGTAGGCATTCAATATATATTTGTTGAATGAGTGTCAAATGAAGAGGCATAAATACCATCTAGATTTGCATTGTCCAACTTGGTAGCTACTAGCAACCTGTGGTTAATGAGCACTTAAAATGGTGTGAGTCCAAACTGAGCTGTGTTGTAAGTGTGTGTAAAATACATACTGGATCTGGAAAACTGAATTGAATAAAAAAGGAATGTGAAATATCTCATAACTAGTTTTTATATTGATTACATGTTGAAATGGTAATATTTTAGATATGTTGGTTAAACAGAATATATTACTAAAATCAATGTCTTTCCTTCTGTTTCCTTTATTTAATTTGGTGACTAGAAAATTTAGAAATACATACTTGACTTGGGTTTGTGGATTCCATCATATTTCTATTGGAGAGCCCTGCTTTAGACCTCAAGACCACTGGGCCTGTTGAGTGAAGATGCTTTGAACACCAGCTACTTGCAGATTTAGACCCCAACACACTCCTTTCTCCACCTTCTCTCTCAGGCCCAGCAGAAGTTAGGTTTGTCAGAGTGATTCTTTTGCATCCCTTTCACTAGAAAAATAAGATCCACTAAAACAAGGCATCCTTTGTAATAAAGGAAAAGACACATAAATGTCCTGCCTGCTTCATAGTATTGTTGTGGTTTTACCTTGTTGTTATTATTTAACTCTGGCCTAATCATCCAGTCTATTATAAGCCACTCAAGAAAGGGTATCACTTCTTTATCTTCATTTATAACTTGTCAAGTCTAGAATCCCTTCCCTTTACTGCTGTTTTAAAAGTAAATGACTGATTAATCAGCAACTCTCCATCATAGAAGCTCCAGGGCAAAGCTAAAGAGAATGGGCTCAGCCTTAAAATGTCAAATGAATCATGATGCCAAAGTGATGTATATCCACCTTGGACAACAGTTAATTTAGTCCACCACAACGGACTTGCCTTTGCCCTCCTCAGAGTCTGAGATCACATTTCTTTTAACCTGAGAAGGGAACTGGATATTGAGAGCACTCAGTTGGGGTGAGAGGGTTTTCAAGCGTTTGAGTGAGTCTCCACATCCTCCCTGACAATGAGGACTGGACAAGGAACTTCCACAGGAAGGCTTTGGGGAGCCATGACATCCCTTTGGAGATGGGGACCAGGAGGAGGAGACTGACCTGAAGAGCAGATCAGTGTACAAAGGCTGTCTGTATTCATCACAGCTCCTTTCATGAAGATTTGCACCAAGCTGAGAAGTTCAATTAAAAAAGATTTCTCTGGATACCCACATCCATCTGCCATAATCACTCATATTTTATTCTTCAGCTTCCTCTGTCCATGAAATCTTTAATCCCTGACTTCTTCCTGTTTACTTGACTCTCAGGATTGTACATCCTTCTGCCCTGGAGGGAATGCTGAGTCCTTCCTCATTCACAGTCATTCAAACAAGGTGGCAACCTTCAGTGAGTTTTCCAGAAGCAGGAGCTTTCAAATTCATCTTAGAGGATAAGACATTCCTCACTCTTATTTATCAATGTTGACATCTAAGATGGACTGAGCCAGGTGAACTGGTTCTCTGTAGCTAGTAGGAATTAAATCCAAGGGGTCATAACTCTCAACTTGCCAGTTCTCTTTTTCCAAAAGTCTGCTTGCCTACAGGTGGTTTCTTGCCATCGTATCACAAAATTAACTGATCTGGATCTGAAAAGTCCCTGACTTCATTAAAAGATCTAAATGCTCTGTTCTCTCAATTTTAAAAGGGCAAGTAATGGACCTGATGCTGCCACAATCAGAGAGGCAGTTTTGAAGGGACTATCCTAGATCATTCCTTAGCAATTGTTCTGTGTTAATCCTATTACCAGAAGGATGCAGGGAGCTTAAAGGAACTTTGTAAGTTGATCATTCTTCCCTTTTAGCCAACATCTTGTATTCCAACTCTCTGCCTTTCATGGAACATAAGTTTCAGAGGTGAAACTGTATGAAGTCAAATAGAGAATTTGAAAAATTAATTACCTCTCAGGCTAAGCTGTCCACAGAAGGTTGGCATCAAGGCTGCATTATCTTACACCTTTCTTTCCTTAGCCTAACTAAGAAATCTTCAAGTAAAACCCATCTCACTAGTCTAAACCTCTAGTCAAAACAATAACTCCAATTGAACAATTCATTGTATGGAATCAACCAGAAAATGCATTTCAATAAATTGTTTTAAAAAGAAGAAAAACCACAGAGGAAAAAATGTTCACTCTCAATAGCAGTCAAAGAATACATATATATCAGATTTTTTTGAAATTAGCAAATACAAAAAATAATAATATCCATTGTTGGCCAAAGTAGGGGAATTTAGGCATTTTCATGTACAGCTTATAGGAATAAAAGATCCGTACAAGCTTTGGGAGGGCAATTTACATCACACTGAACGATTAATGGTGACATGTCAAAAGGACACAGGAGTCAGCTAGAAAGTCTTCTCACCAGTCAAATCTGGGACAACTTGAATATCAGAATAAATAATAATAGTAATGGATTACAACTCATTAAATAAAATAAGGATCCATACTGATATAAATAATGACTGAATGAATGAAAAACTAAATACATTTTCCATACAATGGAAGATCATCTAGAAATATAGAAGAAATAATGGAGTTAGAAAATCACCAGTTGATGCCTAACTAGCAGGCTGATCTTTGTTGTTACTCTTGTAAATAGGTCAGCATTACATGGCAAAGGATAAGGTGCAGGTGGAACTCAGATTGCTTATCATCTGGCCTTAAAATAAGAAGAGTGTCCTGGATCACCCAAGCAGGCTCAGTGTAAACACAGGAAAGGAAGGTAGAAGAGTGGGTCAGAGACACGTGATCTGAGAAGGACTTCACCCACTATTGTTGCCTTTGAAAATTGAGAAAAGGAGCCATGGGCCAAGGAATACAATGACTTCTAGATGCTGAAAATGGCCCTCAGCTTACAGCCAGCAACAACAACAAAAAAACCAGGGAACCTAAGGGAGGTAAATTCTACCTATAACTCAAATGAGTAGGAAACAGATTTTCCCTTGGAACCTCCAGAAAGGAATGCAGGCTTATGACATCTTGATTTTATATGATGAGACTAGACCAGACATTTGGCCTGTAAGATACTTTTGATGTCATGTTCTATGACACTAAGTTTGTGGTAATTTGCTATGGCAGCAGTAGAAAATTAATATAAGGCTCAAATAGCTTTACTGCTGCATTATATCAGATATTTAAGAAGAAATAACATTAAACATACAAAAGTCTTTCAAAAACTAGAAGAAACCCTTCTCAATTTGTTGATGAACCCAGCATAAATGTGACTCCAAGACCTTTAAAGGACATTATATGAAAAGAAAATTATAGCTCAATACCATTCATCATATATATATTATATATACATTACAAATATATACACACACTACAAAACATATATAATTTGTATTTATATGAAAGATAATAGAAAATGACAGGGCATTAATCCCAGGAATTCAAGGTTGGTTCAACAATCAAAAATGAGTCAATTTAATTCACCACCCTTACAGAATAAACAAGAAAAGCACATGATCATCTCAATAGGTCCAGAAAAATCATTGACAAAGTCCACCATTCATTCCTAATAGAAAATGTTTAGAAAACTAGGAATAGAAGAAAACTTTTTCATACTGATAAAGGGTACCTTTGAAAAATGCAGAGATAATATCATACTTACTGGTAAAATATTGAATGTTCCTCTTAAGATTGGAAATAAGTCAAGCATAAGTTTTAAAATCCATTTGTATTTATAAATGTATTTGCATGCCCTCCAAATAATTTCAGTTTAATTTAACATTTATTGAGTTATACTTAATATGTGCAAAACACTCTGTCAGGTGTGGGAAACTAAAAAGAAATTGTTAAGAAACCATCCATCAGTCAAGGAAATTTTAAATAAATTTCAAAGTAAATCAGATACTTTTTAATAAGTAAAATACAGTTTAATATATGCAGAGGACCAATTGAGATGATAAATGATATATAACTGAGACGTTTAGAATTAAGATTGTGTAGAGTGTGGCATATTAAGGAGTTTAAATTTTATTCTATAAGCTATGGGGCTTTATCTAAGCCCCTGTTTTAGGTCTTGGAACAGAGGAATGGCATAATAAAATGTTTCTAAAATTGGCAACATCAATATCACATTTTGGAAATATGTCAAAGAAGGGCTTGGATCCAAGGAGCTGAGCCTTTATTCTCTTTGTATTAACAAAGCAACTGATAATCATAGAGGTTCACTGATTTTTTTCAAGCTACAAAGTAAATAAATAGGAACGGAACATAGGAAGTTAGTGTGAAGATATAACAGAATCCAATTTTCCTTCCACTATTGTCCCAGTGGTTTGTTATCTAGAAGAGTAGATGATTGGAAATAGGAGTCACTTTTTATTTCCGACAGTTCAGTAGTTCAGAAATATCTAACACTGAAAATCTATTTTCAGACAATGGTAACCAGGGAAGTAGGGGGAGAGGAAGAAGGGGAGAAAGAGTTTAAAATGGCTACAGGGAACAGATGGTCTTCTCTCTGCACTCCCACCTTCCTTTTTCTCTTTCCTACACCCACCCACCCATCAAGCACACACACACACACATACACACACACGTACACACTTCATGAGCTGCCTGCTGTCTGGTGACTCAGTCCTGACAACTAGCCCAGTGATAAGGAAATCTGCCTCCTTCCCATTTTCAATGGTTAATTGGAAGGCCATCTACTGGCATGAGTCTAAACATGCAGAAATTAATAACTATGTGAGTAAAAATAGATAGCAAGCTGGTGATAATGAGCAGTGATGAAGGAAGGGGCAGGAGGGATGGGACTTTGAGGCTTTCAGTAAGCAGGTTCCAGATCTGGGATACTAATCCTAAAAGGTGAATCCTATGACCTTCAGGAAACTAAGGTCAGGCCAATTGGGGAAACAAAGTGATGACTCATAACAAGTACGCAATATATGAATGATTGCCCCTGCCTCATTTATTGTAGCAGAGAAAAATTCATGCTAAACTCTACACAGAAGGGTAGAATCTTAGCCTAAGAGGTAAACAATCAAAGGGTCATATATATGTGACCCAGCCTGCCTCAGACTGTACCAGTTTTAGCAACAAAAGCCCCATGTCATGAGAAACCCCCTAAGTCTTGGGTAAACCAAAATAGTTGGTTATTCTAGCTTAGGAAACCTCATTAACACCAAAGCTGGAGGTCAAGGTAATAAGTTGCTAGGCCCCACTGCAGCATACTAGAGCTTGATCAGCGACACTAGCCAAGGAATGAGGCGATTCCACATCCTTCCCCTTGAGTCATTACAATGGAAGAGCCCTGGAATATCATTATTGAAGTATTAACTGATGCATTGCTTTTCCCTTCCAGGAGTTCATGCTTTCCCTCCTTCACCCTCCTCTCCTGGCTTTTCCCATTCTTCAGGGAGGGGCTGCAACAGAGGGAAGAGCAAAGGAAAAAAATCATCTCTTCCTGGTTTGGATTTCCAAAAGCTGAGGCCATGGATGGAAAGGCGGGCAGGAGGGAAAGGCCTTGTATCCTGCCTCTCAGTGAGTCTTCAGGTGGCAGCAAGATACCGCCAGAAGGAAAATGAGTCCAAACAGCATCTAGGCAGACAAGAGCAGAACAGATTCTGAGAGATTCCAGGCTCCAGCCTGAGACACATGTAGGGCCAAGAGAGCTAAAGAGGTCGGGGGACAGGAATAGGGACAATCTGCATGAACAGATGATCAAGAAGTAAACAGAAAGACAGATGCCTTAGAAGACACCTAGCAAGATAAAAGCCATCAAGCACTGCAGGTCTCCTTTACACCCAGGGACCAGGCACAGGTAAGCTCTCAGAACTGGGTGCTACTTCAAAGGTAAGAGCAATCCATAATTTGTTTAAAATAGAATTTCTGCCACAATTGATGTCTGAAATAGTTGTCAATTAATAGCCAAGAAATAAAAGAGAGAGGTGCATTTTTGTTTGCATACCTGAATCTATAAACTGAGATTCACCCATGACACAGCATCGCACAGAGGAAAGAACACAGGATTTGGACTCTGAGACTTGGCTTTGAATCCTGACTCTGTCACCTCAAAGTTGTATTAATTGGGGGGAAATTCTTCCTCACATCTCACAGAATTTCTCTGATTCATTTGCTCTCATTCTGCCTCCATGAAAAGGAAAGACAGCTGATACCATCCCCCCTACTCTCCAAAAGCCAAATCCTCCTACAACCTTTTTAAGATCAAACAATGCTGCTTGTTTAAAAAACTACAGTTAATAGTACAATTTTAATAATACTTTCATCAATTGTAACAAAGGTACCATGGGGTGGGGCAGGCAGTATATGATTTTTCTGTAACTTCTCAAGTAAAAAATATATTTAAATAAAACCACTCTCACCATTCTAGCTTGCATTTGTCCACTGTACTCAAGGATCACAAGTTGAATGGGTACTGGCATCCTGATCGCAAACCTGACAAGAGCCCCTTTCATCCCAGGAAAAACTCTTTTTATTTTAGCAAGCAGCCACAGTAGGCATAGATGACCTCTGTGTGCCCTGCCCTTTAGGTGTTCACACGGTAAACATTTTTGAGCTCCCCGACCCACCACTGCCCAACAGCAGACTCTGAGCACCTGGACAATCTGCCTGGTGACAAAATGAGGGGATCAAGTGTGAACCCACTCGTGAAGGTGTAGCCTCAATCAGGATTTCCTAAGCAAGTTCCCAGAGCACCAGTTCTTCTGGGATAATGGATGCTATCTATGAAAAATAGCTGGAGCCTAAGACGGGCAAATATGTTCGGGAAATTCTGGGATAAGTAAACTTAAGGGGTTTCTTTAGCAATAGGACTTCCCAGAGTCTTGTAAAGGTTACTGTGCATTGTGACTCTCAAAAGGGGGGAAAATGGAATACAGATTTTCCAAGTTCCTTTAATTCAAACTGATACAGAGCCTGTGCTTTCCAGACCATAATGAATGTGCCACACAAGGCGGGTGCAATGTGCGGTGCTTCCCCTTGGGCCCGCCACATCTGCTGCTGCCCTTGATTTGCCAGGGCATCTCATCCTGAGGGAATGGACTGTATTCAAACAGTGCTACCCAAGTGCCTTTTACAAGAGTTGGTGGACTGATGAACATGGCTAAAGCTCTCTGCTTCTGGGTGATGGCAGTAGATGACACTCACCAAACACTTACTATGGCCTATGATCCACCTTGGGAACTCATGATAATCACATCAGGAGTTACAAAAATTCTGATGCCCAGACCACACACCAGACTGACTTTAACAATCCCAATCTCTGGAGATGAGGCTCAGGTAATTAATTCCAGGTAATTCCAATGTGCAGCCAATGTTGAGAACTGAATTCTATGAACTTTGCTTGCATTGTTCCCGTTAGCCCTCATAATAAATTTGTGGGGTACTATTATTAATCCCATGTCATAAATGAGGTATCTGAGACAGAGAGGCCAAAATAACCTTGCCTATGATTACACAGGTAAAAAGTAATAGGATAGCCAGCATCATACTCAATGGAGAGAGACTGAAAGCCTTCCCCCTAAGATCAGGAACAAGACAAGGATGCCTACTGTCACCACTATTATTCAACATTGTGCTAGAAGTTCTAGCTAGAGCAATCAGGCAGGACAAAGAAATAAAAGTCATCCAGATTGGAAAGGAAGAAGTAAAACTCTCATTATTTGCAAATGATATGACATTGTACTTGGAAATCCTGAGAAATCTACAGCAGTTACTTGAGCTAATAAACAAATTCAGCAAGGTGGCGGGATATAAAATTAATGTGCAAAAATCAGTAACATTTCTATACACAAGCAATGAGTCAGTTAAGGAAAAAATTCCATTCAAAATACCAAATAAAAGAATCAAGAGTACTTAGGAATGAACTTAACTAGGGACATGAAGAACTTGTACACAGAAAACTATGTAACAATGCTAAAAGAAATCAAAGGGTATCTGTTCTAGTTTGCTAGCTTCCAGAATGCAATATACCAGGAACAGAATGGCTTTTAAAAAGGGGAATTTAATAAGTTGCTAGTTTACAGTTCTAAGGCCAAGAAAATGTCCCAATTAAAACAAGTCTATAGAAATGTCCAATCTAAGGCACCCAAGGAAAGATACCTTGGTTCAAGAAGGTCAGTTGGAGTTCAGCGTTCTCTCTCAAGCAAGAAGGCACACGGTGAACACGGTCAGGGTTTCTCTCTCATCTGGAAAGATATGTGGTGAACACAGCATCATCTGCTAGCTTTCTCTCCTGGCTTCCTGTTTCATGAAGCTCCCCAGGAGACATTTTCCTTCTTCATCTCCAAAGATCGCTGGCTGGTGAACTCTCTGCTTCTCATGTCTACATCATTCTGCTCTCTCAGAATCTTCTGCTTTCTCCAAAATGTTTCCTCTTTTATAGGATTCCAGTAAACTAATCAAGACCCACTTGGGATGGGTGGAGACACATTTCCACCTAGTCCAGCTTAACAACCACTCTTGATTGAATCACATATCCAGAGAGATTATCTAATTAAAATTTCAAACATACATTACTGAATAGGGATTAGAAGAAATGGCTGCCTTTACAAAATGGGATTAGGATTAAAACATGGCTTTTCTAGAGTACATACATCCTTTCAAACTAGCACATTCCACCCTCCAGACCCTAAAAAAGACATGTTTTTCCATATATAAAATGCATTCATTCCATAACAATATCAGAGAACATTAACCATTTCAGTAACAATATAAATACAAGGTTAAAACCAGTACAAAGTCAATTACATGCATGGTCTGTCCTAAACCAAAATTGTCCTCTGGCTCTGGACCTGTAAAGACTCAAGACAAGTTATTTGTTGCCAATATACAAAGGAGGAACAGTCATAGGATACATATACCTATTTCTGTAGGGAGGAAGGAAAACAGGGGTCACCGGACCCAAAAAGTTTTGAAAACCCTCAGGGCAAAGTCCATTAGATTTCAAAGTCTGAGAGTCATTTATCTTTGGGGCTTTAGAAAGCAACAGTCTCATCCTTTCCAAGGGCCTACCCAGAGGCCTGCCTCTCTCTGAATGCAACCTTGGGGGTATTGGGGAGACCACCTTTCTCTCAGCTCCACCCTCTCCAAGCACTGGGGCCACACTTGGGCTCTTTGTCATCCCCAGGTCACACACTGAACCCCACCATGTGGTGGCAGCCAGGCTCTCCCCAAACCCCAAGGAATGTGCTTCACCCTCTCCAAGGCCTGAGGCAGCATAACTCTTCCACTGCAACGAGGTAGAAGGGCCATCCTCTGCCTTTGGGGAAAACTCACCCTCTCCATGGGTTGGGTGGGTCCACTCTCCTGGTGGAGGCTTTTTGACTTCACACCCAGGCCTCCATGATTTTGCCTCTGAAGTTATTTTTACTCAAATGTGTCCCTTCTCTGTCCCTCTCAGTCCTGACTCACAGTGGTTCTCTTTATACAGATCCCACAACACTCTCGTTGGCTTTCTATGCAGTAGCCTTGGATCATGCCCATCAGACATAAGGACTTTCCTGGCTTTCACTGAAATGGCTGGCTGGTTTCACATTTGGTTAAATCCTCACACAGGGCACTGTTCTCTGGGGTTTCCCTTTCGGGAGGACCAGAATTTTCCAGAACTTAAAAATTTTGAATTGCCATAGCTCAAACACCCCTAAACAGAGGGATGGAAAGATCAAAGGTGATGGTGGAGTTATACAGAGAAGATAGGATTTAATGAATGAATATGAACACTGAATCATTAAATTGACATTTATTTTAGTCTCCAGTATTGTAGAGCAGCTAGAAGTAAAAACCTAAAATTGTGAAATTGTAATCCATGTCAAAGTCTGAAATATGTTCTACAACTAATTGTGGTACTGCGCTTTGAAATTTACAGCTTTTTTTTTTGTATATATGTTATTTTTCACCAAAAAAAAGAAGGAAAAAAAGTCAATTGTGATGATACAAAAATATTTAAGCCCTCTAGCCTCTTATATTCTGGAACAGCTAGAAGGAAAAATCTCAGAGGATCATATGGTAGCCCATGACAAATTCGGGATCTTTCCTAAAACTACTTGCTGAAGAGTGCTTTGAAAACTATTGATTTTTTATTTCTTTGTTTTGTATATATGTTATACTATACCATAAAAAAGTTAAAAATAAAAAATTATCAATTAATAATGTAAAAATGAGACAATACTTCTCAGTAAAATTTTTTTGAAAATATGGTTCTGTTTTTGTAAAAATGTTATTTATGTTAGCATATCATGGGCTTAATGTCATTATTAAATGGATGAATGATGTATATTTAAAAATATTTGTGGAGAGGCAGTGTGATGGTGGCTCAGTGGCAGAATTCTCACCTGCTATGCCAGAGACTCAGGTTCAATTTCCGGTGCCTGCCCATGCAAAAAAAAAAAAAAAATATATATATATGTATATATGTGGAAACCCCTCTTTTTCAGCATTTACTTCCTTTCTGTTTATGCTAAGGCCTACTACATGTAAAAAATAAAGTAATTCCTGTGTATTTTCATTTTCAAAAAAAAAACATGCAACTTTATTTTTGTCTCTCACTATCTGATTAAAATATATTGATGGAGAAATCGGATCACTCATTCATTGCTAATGAGGATGTGAAATGGTATGAAAAAAGTTTTGCAATTTCTTAAAAAACTAAATATGCAACTTCCATAGGACTCACTCCTACAGGATTTGTCCCAGAGAAATGAAGACTTACATTTGCACAAAAACCTGTATGTGACTATCTTTAGCTACTTTCTGGTAATAGCCAACAGCTGAAAACAACCCACATGTCCTTCAATGGGTGAATGGTTAAACGAACTGTGGCACATCCATACCATGGAATTCTACTCAGAAATAAAAAAAGAACAAACTATCAAGACAAACAACAACTTGGATAAATAACATGAGTGAAAAAAAAAAGTCCCAAAACGTTCCCTACTGTATGATTACATTTATATAACATTCCTGAAATGGCAAAAAAAAAAAAAAAAAAATAGAACCGAAGAGCAGATCAGTTAGTTTCCAGGAGCCAAGGTGGTATAGGAATGGACTGGAGGCATGACAGTGAGAGGGCAGCATGAGGGGTTGTGTGGTGATGGAACCACTCTGTAGGTTCTGCATTGTCACTGTTTCAATGTCAATGTCAAGGTCATGATAGTGTACCATGGTTTTATAAGATGCGATCTATTGGGGGAAACTGGATAAAGCATCTCAGGAGCTCTCTGTATTCTTTCTTACAACTGCATGTGAATCTACAATGATCTCAAAACGATTATTTTTTTTCACCTTTTAAACAACATATAATTTGTTCTAGTTTGCTAGCTGCCGGAATGCAACACACCAGAGATGGATTGGCTTTTAATAAAAGGGGATTTATTTTATTAGTTCTTCAGAGGAAAGGCAGCTAACTTTCCACTGAGGTTCTTTCTTACGTGGAAGGCACAGGATGGTCTCTGCTGGTCTTCTCTCCAGGCCCCTGGGTTCCAACAACTTTCCCCAGGGTGACTTCTTTCTGCATCTCCAAAGGCCTGGGCTGAGCTGCAAGTGCTGAGATGAGGAATGCCGAGCTGCTTAGGCTGT
>PVIY010056953.1:0-13098 GCA_004026745.1 Myrmecophaga tridactyla
ACAAGATTATGACATAGGGCTGGAGAGTTGATATACCCCTGAGGTAGGACAGTGAAAGTATATTGCTGACCTTTTCAGCTGAAAGCAAACTGTTTCTGGTGGTCCTTACTAATAGCTATTGAGAAAAAAGTGTTTTCCAGATCAGTAGCTGCATACCAGGTACCAGGGGATGTATTGATTTGCTCAAGCAATGATACCACATCTGGAACAGCAGCTGCAATTGGAGTTACCACCTGGTTGAGCTTATGATAATCCACTGTCATCCTCCAAGACCCATCTGTTTTCTGCACAGACCAAATAGGAGAGTTGAATGGGATGTGGTGGAAATCACCACCCCTGCATCTTTCAAGTCCTTAAGAGTGGCAATAATCTCTGCAATCCCTCCAGGAATCCAGTATTGCTTCTGATTTACTATTTTGCTCAGTAGGGGCAGTTCTAGTGGCTTCCACTTGGCCTTTCCCACCATAATAGCCCTCACTGCATGAGTTAGAGAGCCAATGTGGGGATTCTGCCAGTTGCTCAGTGTGTCTATACCAATTATACATTCTGGAACTGGGGAAATAACTACAGAATGGGTCCAGGATCCACTGGACCTACTGTGAGATGGACCTGAGCTAAAACTTCATTGATAAACTGGCCTCCGTAAGCCCTTACTGTGACTGATGGACCAGAGTAACATTTTGGGTCCCCTGGAATTAATGGCACTTCTGAACCAGTGTCTAATAATCCCTGAAATATCTGATCATTTCCTTTCCCCCAGTGCACAGTTATCCTGGTAAAAGATCATTGGTCTTCTTGGGGAAGACTTGGAGGAAGATTAACAGTACAAATTTGTGGCAGTGTAACAGGATTCTCCCCCAAAGAGACCTGGCCTCCCCCTTCATTCAAGGGGCTCAGGGTCTGTAAACTGTTTCAAGTGTGGAAATTGATTAAGGGGCCGTGACTCTGTGTTTTTGTAATTCAGGTTAGACTTCTGTTCACTTGACCTAGAACTCTTTTGTTTTTACAGCTTGAACAAGAATTTAGTAGACTGCCCTTCTATTGTATTTCTAGGTACCCCATGATTTACTAGCCAATGCCACAAATCTCTGCATGTCATATAATTTGACGCCTGCTTTCAGTTTGCTGTCTATTATAATAGCCACGTCTACCCTGTCTTTGGTGATTAAGTGCTGCCACCTGGCTTCTGCCAACTCGGGATCCCATCATCCCCATTGTGTTTAAGGATTCCAGCTCTGTGACAGCAGTTCCTACAGTAATATCTGACCTACAGAGAAGTGCAACCACAGAGCTCTCCAGGGATGATGGTGCTAATCTCACAAATTTATTTCTCACTGTTCTGGTAAAAAGTGCATCCTCCGGACGTTCCTGGGGTGTTAGAGCACGCTTTGTATGATAAATCCACTCTATCATTCCAACCTCTCTAAGCCTCTGGATCCCCCCATCTACATTATACCAGGGCAGTTCTGGCATTTCAACCTCAGGTAATGTTGGCCACCTTTTGATCCATGTTTCAACCAACCATCCAAACAAACCGTTAATACCTTTTCTAACCCCTCAAGCTATAACATTGAATGCAGAATCTCTGCTTAGTGGGCCCATATCAATAAATTCAGCCTGATCCAGCCTTATATTCCTCCCACCTTTATCCCACACCCTTAAAATCCATTGTCACACATATTCTCCTGATTTCTGTCTATATAAATTGGAAAATTCACACAGTTCTTTGGAGTATAACATACCTCCTCATGTGTGATACTTTGTACTTCACCTTTAGGGACCTGTTAGGACTTTAGTTTAGTTATAGGTCTGGAAGAAATGAGGGGTGGTGGGGGTGGGTCATGAAAAGAATTAGAAATATCTTCCAAGCCATTTGCTTCAGGGCCTTCATTTGCAATTTCATCTGGTGAAACAGGATTAATCACTCTGGGGCTAATCCCTTCAGGAGGAGGTTGGGTGGCCAACTCCTCAAGGCAGGCTGGAGGTGGGGCAGTTATGTCCTCAGGGCAAACTATTACAGGGTTCTCTAGAGGAGACTCAGCATGATCTAAGGTTTCAGGATCCAAAATCCTCAGGGCAGGCTGTGAAGCCGATGACGCCAGTGACAGGTCTGGATGAACTGCACAGGAGAGGCTAGCCAGCCAAAGCAGGAATAGGACCTGTCTCTTCTGAATTCTCCTTAAAAGGCTTCCTGTGATTAGATTAAGCATCGCTCAGTTGCAGAAGACATTCCCCTTTGGTTGATTACAAATAGAATCAGCTGTGGATGCAGCTGACGTGATCATGATCTAATTCTGTGAAATGTCATAGAATTATGATATGTCACCATCCCATTTTTCAGGGTCCCACTCCTTTCCAATCAATGTCCTCACTTTAATGGCAGATACCATGCAAGATTGAGATTTCAGTTTATGTTGTAAAGTTGCTACTCTAACAATAAGATTCTGAGTCTGATTTTCAGAGATCTCAAGTCTACGGCTATAGGAAATAAGATTTTCCTTCAGGATACTCATAGAAATGTCTACATCTGTCAGATGGCGCTTAAGCTTCTTGTTTGAAGCCTTAAGCCCATCCCTTTCACTCCTTAATGTAGCCAGTGCATCTAACAACAACCAACCAATATCTCTATACCTCTTATTTCTACAAAACTCTGTAAAGGTGTCAAAAACATTATCCCCCAGAACCTGGCTTTGTACAAGTGAAACATTAGGAGAATCGAATGGTGATATTTTGACTATCTCTCTTGCCAACTCACTCCATGGATTGGGAGTGTCATTCTGATTATGGGAATCAGAGTCCCTAGTGTCTTTGAGTCCAGTCAGAGCAGAAAACCATTCACAAAAACCCATTTTTAAGATTCTGTTTCTTAAGAACCACTCCTGGTGGTTCTTAACTAATACTAATACAAGATGTATTAGTTAGGGGTCTCTGGAGAAACAGAATCAACAGGGAACACTCGCAAATATAAAATTTATAAAAGTGTCTCACATGACCACGGGAGTGCAGATCCAAAATCCGCAGGGCAGGCTGTGAAGCCAACGACTCCAATGGAGGGTCTGGATGAACTCTGCAGGAGAGGCTCACCAGCCAAAGCAGGAATAGGACCTGTCTCTTCTGAATCCTCCTTAAATGGCTTCCTGTGATTAGATTAAGCATCACTCGTTGCAGAAGACATTCCCCTTTGGTTGATTACAAATAGAATCAGCTGTGGATGCAGCTGACGTAATCATGATCTAATTCTATGAAATGTCATCATTGCAACAGACAGGCCAGCACTTGCCCAACCAGACAAACAGGTACTGCAATTTGGCCAAGTTGACACATGAACCTGACCATGACACCCTCTTCCTTCTCCTCCTCCTCCTTCATTAGTTCTGGAAAAGAAATCTCTTTCAGAAAACTAGCTGCATGAATGCTTAAGGAACAGATTCCTCAGAGTCTAAATTCCAGCAATTACACATTAAAATATGAAAACGTCCAGCCGCAGGCTGCTAACCCTTACCTCACACAGCTAGCCCACGTCTGCACTCCAGATTGTACATCACGCTGCCTTCTTAACGTCAACACTCAGATGCCACCAAAACCTCAGTTTGAAACTGAACTCTTTTTCTCCTCTGAAACTTACTCCTCTTGTTGATTCTTCCCCATCTTCGCAAATGGCACAAACATTCACCCAATTCCCCAAGCCAGAAACCTGGGGTCATCCTCAATTCTTCCCTTGGCCCTTGCCCCTCACCTGCCCCTTCTGGTCTGTGAGCAATAATTTCTCTGAGTGCATCCCAGATCTACCCTCCCACCCCCACCCCGTGTCCTAGCAGCCGCCATCACAGTCCAGGCTACTTGTCTCTCCTCCCCGGGCTCTTCTCATGTCCTCCCCCAGTCCATTCTCCCCAGAGCACCGGAGCAATCTCTTGGAAACGTAATTCAGGTCATATCCCTAGTCTTCAAATTCCTCCAATGGCCTCCCACCCTCCTGGTATAAAATTGATACTCCCCTCCAGCAGGCCGGCGGCAGCTCTGTGACTTGCCTCCTCCTGGGTCTCATCATACATCTCTCTGGAGTCTTCTTTGCTCACCATTCTCTGCTGGAGCCACCTCTCCAGCGTGCCCAGCTTATGCCGCTGCAGGGCTCCACGCTGCCTGCCCACTGCCTGGCCACTTCCTTCTCCTTCAGGTCCTCCCCTGAGCATTACCCACCCCAGACCAGCCTCCCTGAGGAGGGCTTTGCCTACTGCTGGTTTCCATCACAGGACACCTGATCCATCCCCCCTTGTGGTACTTTTCTCAATTTTGCCCTTAGGTGTTTGCTTACTCACTTACCTCCTTATCACCTCTCTTCCTTGAGTGCTGAATTTGATGTGGCTCTGCCCATTTGCTCGCCACCATAGGCCTAGCACAGCCCCCAGTACTCAGTTTAAACTTAGAAAACATTTTGATGAATGAATGAATTCATCATGAGCCCAAACGAGGCGTGAAGTTTGAAAGTACTAAGTGCCAGTGAGGGGACTTATGTTTTGTTTGTCACATCCTTTGCTGAGCCTTACAGATGCCAATTTGGCCTCCCCCCCCCCCCAAACTGCCCATTCTCAAGCACAAAGTTTCCATCAAATGATGCTGAATGCACAAGTGCCCCTGTAGCCTGAAGACCAGGTCAGATAGGGTTTGCTGTGATCTGATGGGCTCGGCTACCAGACTGGCTGGGATGGCAGCCCAGCTCACTGAGTGGAAGAGGAGGTGGAGGAAGGCAGGGATCAGAACTTCAGAGGGTCACCCTCAGGCGAGCAGAGTACAGAGAGTGAGGGACCTTGGGCCCCTTGGAGCTCATACTGTTATCCTAGGGCAGCTGATCCTGGGGGCCCCAGGCATGGCAGCAGGAGGGCTGAGTCAGGGTTAAGGACCGGCCAGAAATGACACCATTCCAGCTCAAAGCAAAGAAACTGGAAACTCTGCCCAGTCCCTGAAGACGAATGACAATCCTTGCAAAGCTTCTTGTCTTTAGTAAAAGTTCCCATTACTAAATCATCAGGGATCCAGGGGGAGTTGGGACTCTTGGGTTAGAAACCACATCTCAATGTTTCTGGGGTGAAAAGTAGAGGGGTTTCAGGTCTCTTTTTGTTAAATGCAGTCCAGATTTCCCAAGTAAAAAGTAAACAGTGTAGAGCCCCTTTTAGGAACTGGGCCAGATCTTGGTATCTCTCAGGAACCTGAGCATGGCAGGTAGGACGTGATAGCAGCAGCAGCAGCAGGGGAGAACCCTCATCAGGCATCACAGTGCTCGTGTTATCAAGCCCCCTTGTTTTCCAAACTGAAGCTGAGAGAGGAAGCGATTTGCCCAAGTTCACCCACCAAATTAGTGACTGAGCAAAGGGCAACCATCCAGGTCTCCAGGACCCTTGAAGAGCTATACCCAAGCTGGTACCTCTAAATCCTAGACCTCGGGATGGCTTATATTTCCTGTGCCACCCTTTATCCCAACAATCCCCCAACCCTCCCTTTGCTTATACCCTCACCCTTGTGTGTGTGCCTGTGTTTAATGGTGAAATGAATTAATAGATTATTTAACAAATGCACTTTGGGAGCTAAAACCTTTCAGAACAGGGTGTCCATGGGGAAGAAGGGGAAAAGTTTCTTAACTGTGGCTGAGAGGAAACTCTAAGGAGCCAACCTCCTGCTCTCCCTCTGTCTCCCAGTCAGAAGCACCCCCTACACCTTCTCAAAATTGGCCACCGCAAATGCCACCAACCAAATGCCACTCCAAGGAGAGGGAGGAGAAGTGTCCCTATAACCCCCTTCTCGCATTTATTATCCTTTCACTCATCCCCCAAAGAGCCTGCATCCCAAAGATCACAAGAGGATCTCCTTCCTGGGGAGGAGCTGAAGGAGTCTTCCACTGGGCCCAGCCTCCTCAACATTCTCTGGCTCTGAAATTTGACAGGGGAAGAAAGAGAACTTGTCCTGGTCAATGGGGTGCTGTGGCTCAGCCAGAGGGTCTTTGAGAGCTCCAGGGATGTGGGGAGGTGGTCAGAAGAAGGAGGGATGGACATGGCAGAGGAGGGGTGGACATGGCAGAGGGGAAGAATAGGACTCAGAAACTTTTACCAACATCTGGTCAGCCTTGATTCACCAGGGCTATAAGAACATTTTTTAATATTTCGGGAAAACCCAAATGTTTTCCCACAGGTACCAAAATGGGATTGGCAAATAACTTAATAATATGCTGAAACCCCAGGCTAAGCACAGTTAGCACCTGGGCTGCATCAGGTAGGAGGCGAGATGAGGAAAGGATCCTCTCAGTGATAGGAACTCTCCATGTCGTGGGATTTGGTGCCATTCTAGGCTGGAGGTTGTGCTGAGCTGGGATACTGACAGTGCTGAGGAGAAGGATGGCTAATATTTAAAGAGCATTGACTCTGTATCAGGTGGTGTAAAGCCTTAATAGACCATCACACAACAATCGTATGAGCCAGGTGTAAGATATGCCCTATCTTACAAAAGAAGAAATAAGGTATAGGTAGTTCGTGACTTTCCCAAGATGACACAGCTGGTAAGTGGTGGAGATGGGATTTGAATCTAGATTGTCACACTCCAGAGTCCAGGGACCTAACTGCCAAACAAAATGGCAGCTAATACCTGTCATAACCTCCCAACCCCCAACCAAAATCATTCCCGCCAATCCTAAAGAACACCTAGGGCAATATATAAGATTCCACAAGAGTTCCATGCACTAGAGTAACTTGCCAGAAACCTACAACCTCCAGATGGGTCCCTGGTTCAGATAAATCCTGAAACCTAGCCCAGCCTCTCCAGAATATCAGATAGTTCCATCTTCCTACCCCATATTAGTGACAGACCCTTCCAATATGAAAAATTTAGAATTGCCATAGCCCAAACACCCCAAAGAGAGGGATGGAAAGATCAAAGGTGATGGTGGAGTTATACAGAGAAGACTGGATCTAACAAATGATATGAATGCTGAATTATTAAACTGTTATCTCTTTTAGTCTCCAATATTTTAGAGCAGCTAGAAGTAAAAACATAAAATTGTAGAATCATATGTAACCCACATCAAACTCTGAAATATGTTCTACAACTAATTGTGGTGCTGTGCTTTGAAACTTATTGTGTTTTTTTTTTTTTTGGTATCTGTGTTATTTTTCACAAAAAAGAAAGAAAAAAAGTCAATTGTGGTGATAAAAAAATATTTAAGCCTTCTAGCCTCCTATATTCTGGAGCAGCTTGAAGGAAAAATCTGAGAGGATGGTATGGCAGCCCATGACAAACTCTGGGATCTGTCCTGTCACTACTTGTTGAAGAGTGCTTTGAAAACTATTGCTTTTTATTTCTTTGCTTTGTTTACATGTGATACTATACAATAAAAAAGTTAAAAAAAAAAAACAACACAAAAAAACAGCAGCTCAGCCGTAGACGGGTCATCAGGGATCTCCCAGGACATTGCTGGGAAAGCAGGTTGAAAAAGATCCTTACCCCATACGACATGAATCAAAGTGCACAACATTCAATGCTCATTCTCCCTTAAGAATATTTTTAGGTAAATGCATTCTAGGAAAACATCAATTTAGAGCTCTTCGACATATTTTTAATTTCTGTATTGTCAGGATCATCGCTAGTAATTTATGAAGGACTCTGCTAACTGCACAGCAGAGCACGGTGTGGGCTTTCAGCACATCTCATCGTGTGCTGACCGCCCTTAATTGATCGTCAGCAGCGTTTTCAGAATACTCAGCACCACCGCTTATGGAATGTTTGGATGACATTATTTTGAGATATTAAAGGAGATTCTGAGACTCAAAAACTGAATAAAATCCACCTTAATCACTCTCAGAAACTCTGATGCATGTAAACAGCAACTGGTAGGAATAGTCAGGTTTTCAGCTTACGAGCTGAAGTGGCACCACCGAGTGGCAAGAAATACCATTTACAATTTTCTTGGGTAGCCAGTTTGGAAATTATATGATTTCTGATTATTATTTTTTAGTTCTTTTTTTCTTAGAGTAATTATGGGTTTGCAGAAAAAAAACCATACAGGAAGTACAGAGTTCCTATATATCCCCTCCCACAGTTTTCCCTATTATTAACATTAGCATTTTGCATGAGGGTGGTACTTTTGTTACCATTGATGAAACATAATTATTATAATTCTATTGTTAACTGTAGTCCATAGTTTACACTAGGGTTCACTTTTTGTGCTGTGCAGTTCTATTCTGCTAACATGCACAATCTAAAATAAGTCCTTTTAGCTACTTTCAAGTGTACATTTCAGTGCTGTTAAATATGTTCACAATGTTGGGCTATCGTCACCACCAACCATTTCCAAAACTTTCCTTTCACCCCAAAGAGCAACTCTGCATCAATTGAGCATTAACTCCCCATCCCGCATCCCTACCCCTGCCCCTGTATTCTAATTTGGGACTCCGTGCATTTGCTTATTCTAATTATTTCATATATGTGAGTTCAGAGTATCAATTCTGTTGTGTCTGACAAAACAGTGTCTTCAAAATTCACCATGTTGCAGTGTGCATCAGAATTCATCCCCCTTTTTTTTTTTTTGGTCGGATAACATTCCTTAGTATGTTGCGATGGTTATGTATCACATGTATGCGAAGCTCATGTATCAACTGGGCCAGGTTACTTTGTCCAGTTGTTTGGGCAAGGAAGCATTGGCCTGATTGGTACTGGGAGGGTGTTTCATGGATTTAAATCATCAGTACGTTGATCATATCTCTGGCTGATTACATCATAATCAGAGATCATCTTTAACAATGAGAGTAAGCCATGGAAGCAAGAAACTAAAATCAACAAAACCCAGAAGGGAGAGACCAGCAGATGCCGCCACGTGCCTTGCCATGTGACAGAGGAGCGCAGGATCACTGGTGGCCAGTCTCAGGGAAGAAAGCATTACCCTGATGGTGCCTTGTTTTGGACATTTTCCTGGCCTCAAAACCTTGAGTGTATAAATTCCCATTGTTAAAGCCAAACCATTCATGGTATTTGCCTAAGCAGCCCAGAAAACTAAAAGATATCTATATACCATAGTTTGTGTAGTCATTTTCTGTTGATGAACATTTGGGTTACTCCCACCTCTTGGCAATTGTGAATTACGTGGCTAGGAACATCAGTGAGCAAATATCTGTTTGGGTCCCTGCCTTAAATTCTTCTGGGTATACACCTAGAAGTGGGATTGCCATACCATATGGTAATTCTATGCCTTACTTTCTGAATAATCACCAGATTGTTTTTCATAGTGGCTACATCATTTTATATTCCAACCAACAATGCACAACGGTTCCTATTCTTACCAGCACTTATTTCCCGTTTTTTTTTTTAATAGTAGCCATTTTATTGGGTGTGAAATGGTTCCTCATTGTAGTTTTTATTTGCATTTCCCTAAAGATTAATGACATTGAGCATCTCTTCTCATGCTTCTTGGCCATTTGTATATCTTCTTTGGAGAAATGTCTATTGAAATCCTTTGCCCATTCTTTAATTGATTGTCTTCCTGATGTTGAGTTATACCAGTTCTTTATATATTCTGGATATTAAGCTCTTTTCATATATATGTTTTCCAAATATTTTCTCCCATTCTGTAGGTTGTCTTTTCACTTTCATGTTAATGTTCTTTGATGTACAAAATTTTTAATTTTGATAAAGTTCCATTTATCTATTTTTTTTCTTTTGTTGTTCATGGTTTCTATGCAAAGTCTAAGAAACCATTGCCTGATACAAAGTTCTGAAGATGTCTGCTTATGTTTCCTTCAAGTAGTTTTATGGTTCTAGTTCTTATATTTAGAGTTGATCCATTGAGTTAATTTATGCATAAGGTGTGAGACAGGGATCTACTTTCATACTTTTCCAGGTAGATTTCCAGCTTTCCCAGCACCGTTTGCTGAAGAGACTATTATTCTTTTCCCATTGAGTGGACTTGGCATCCTAGTAAAAAATCAGTTGGCCATAAATAAGAGGGTTCATTTCTGAACTCTCAATTTGATTCCATTGGTCTATATATTTGTCCTTGTGCCAGTATCATGCCATTTTAATTACTGTGGCTTTGTAATATATTTTAAGATTGGGAAGTGTGAGTCCTCCAAATTTATTCTTTGTTTTTTTTTCAATATGGTTTTGGCTATTTGGGTATAATACTTAGGTTAATGTATCAACTTGGTCAGATAATGGTGCCCAGTTTTCTGATCAAACAAGCACTGGCCTAACCGTTACTGGACTTAAATCATCAGTAAGTTGCTTGCATCTATGACTGAGTACACTTACAATCAACTAAGGAGAGTATCTTCAGCAATGAGAGACATTTAATCCAGTCAATTTAAGGCTTTAAAAGAAGTGAATACTTCAGCAGTGAAAAGAGAGAATTTTCATCTCTACTTCAGCCAGCTGACCTCTTCTGGGGAATTCATCAAAACCTTCATTGGAGTTGTCAGCTTGCAACCTGCCCTATGGAATTTGGACTCATGCATCCCCGCAGTTGCATGAGATGCTTTTATAAAATCTCATATTTACAGCTATCTCCTGTTGGTTCAGTTTCCTAGAGAACTCTGAGTAATACATTGGAGTTATCTTTCCATATGAATTTGATGATTGGCTTTGGAATTATGATTGGGATTGCATTGAATCTGTAAATCACTTTGGATAGAACTGACATCTCAACAATATTTAGTCTCTGCATCCAAGCATGTGGAATCTGCTTCCATTTATTTGGTTTTCTTTAATTTCTTTCAGCAATGTTTTGTAGTTTTCTGTGTACAAATTCTTCATATCCTGGTTAAATTTATTTAGACATTTGATTAATTTAGGCACTATTATAAGTGGAATATTTTTCTTAATATCTTTTTTGGATTGTTCATAACTAGTTTATCGAAACACCACAGATTTTTATTTGTCAATCTACTACCCCACCACTTTGCTGAATTCTTTTATTAGCTCTAGTAGCTTTCTTACGGATTGTCAGGGCTTTCTATATATTGGATCATGTCTTCTGCAAATAGGGAAAGTTATACTTCTTCCCTTTTATTTTAGATTATTTTCATGTCTAATAGCTCTGGCTAGAACTCCCAGTACAATGTTGAATAATAGTGGTGACAGTGAGTGTATGGACACAAACAGGTTCATGTGTCACCTTGGCCAGGTGGTGGCACCTGTTTGTCTGGCAAGTGCTGGCCTGTCTGTTGCGATGAGGACATTTCATAGAATTAAATCATGATCATGTTTGTTACGTCCACAGTTGATTCCTTTTGTAATAAGCCACAGGATGTGTCTTCTTTAATGAGTGATGCTTAATCTAATCACAGGAAGCCTTTTAAGGAGGATTCAGAAGAGACAGGCTCTCTTCCTGCTTTGGCCAGTGAGCCTCTCCTGTGGCGTTCGTCCAGACCCTCCATCAGAATCGTCACCTTCACAGCCTGCCCTGTGGATTTTGGACTCTATGTTCCCACGGTTATGTGAGACACTTTTATAAATTTTATATTTACAAATATTTCCTGTTGATTCTGTTTCTCTAGAGAACCCTAACTAATACAGTGGGCAAACTTTTCTTCCTGACCTCAGGGTGAAGGTTTTCAGTCTTTCATCATTGAGCATAATGTTTGTTCTAGGTTTTCCGTGCATGCCCTTTGTCATATTGAGGAAGTTTCCTTCAATTCCTAGTTTTCTGAGTGATTTTTAACAAGAACAGATGCTGGATTTTGTCAAATGCCTTTTCTGCTTCAATTGAAGTGATCATGTGGGGTCCTCTTTGTTTTACTAAAGTGGTGTATTACATTAACTTATTTTCTTATGTTGAACCACCCTTGCATTCTTGGGATAAATCCCACTTGACCATGGTGTATAAATCTTTTAATATGCTCTTATATTTGGCTCACTAGCATTTTGTTGAGGATTTTTCAATGTATGTTCAAAAGGGATATTGTTCTATAGTTTTCTATTCTTGTGATATCTTTATTTGGCTTTGGTAATAGGGTGATGCCAGGCTCACAGAATGAGTTAGGTAGTCTTCCCTCCTCTTCAATTTCTTGGAATAGCAGGATTGATGTTATTCCTCCTTGAATGTTTGGTAAATTTCCCAATGAAGCCATCTGGTCCAGGGTTTTTCTTTGTTTGGAGTTTTTTTAAAGTTATTATTACTGGTTCAACTTCTTTACTTGTTATTGATCTGTTGATCTTCTATTTCTTCTGGAGTCAAAGTAGGTAGTTTGTGTGCTTCTAGGAATTTGTCCATTTTATCTAATATGTTGGCATACAATTGCTCATAGAATTCTTTTATAATCCTTTTTATTTCTATGGGGTTGGTAGTAATGCCTCACCCTTTAATTTCTGTTTCTATTTCTTTTCTGTTTTAAATATGTCTGTTAGATCTAGTTGGTTTATAGCATTGTTCAAGTTGTCTTTTTCCTTATTGATCTTCTGTCTAGATGTCCTACCCATTATTGAAAGTAGAATATTGATGTCTCCTTTTATTAATGTGATCTGTCCATTTTTTCCTGCAAATTTGTTAACACTTGCTTCATATGTTTTGGGCTCTGCTGCTAGATGCATACATATTTATAACTGTTATATCTTCTTGTTGAATTTACCCCTTAATCAGTATATAGTATCCTCACTTGTGACGGTTTTGACTTGAAATCTATTGTGTCTGATATTAGTATAACTATCCTAGCTCTCTTTTGGTTATGGTTTGCATATAATATTTTTCTGTCCCTTCACTCTCAACCTACTTGTGTCTTTGAATTTAAAGTGAGTCTTTTGTAAACAGCACATAGTTGGGCCATGCTTTTATACCCATTCTGCCAAACTGCCTTTTGGCAGTAAGTTTTAATTCATTTACATTTAAAATCACTTTTGATAATTGTGTTAGTTAGATTCAGTTGTCAACTTGGCCAGGTGAGCATACCTAGTCTTGTTGCTGCGGACATAAGCCAATGGTACGTGAACCTCATTTGTTGCTAATTACATCTGCAGTCGGCTAGGAGGCGTGTCTGCTGCAATGAGTGACATTTGACTTAATTGGCTGGTGCTTAAATGAGAGAATGCAATGTAGCACAGCCTAAGCAGCTTGGCATTCCTCATCTCAGC
>PVIY010056954.1:0-13095 GCA_004026745.1 Myrmecophaga tridactyla
TACCTTTATTTAGTTTATCATATGTATTCCATTTTGTCAATTAACTGAATCATGCAGTCTGTAGCGTTTCCCCCCCCAACTCCAGTATTGGATCAGATATTGCATTTCGTTGTCAAGTCTTTTGAGACATCTTTAATATTGCATATTTTTAGAGTCATTTTTGTATTTTTTGATATTGATGCTTTTGAAGAATACAGTCATTTTTTCTAAAAAAAAAAGCTGTTTCTTATTTTGGAATTTCTGATGTTTTCTTGTGACTAGATTCAGGTTAGGCATTTTCATCTGACCATTACACAGGTGATGAGTCCTTCTCTGGGCATCACTTGTGCACACTCACAATATCAGTGGTGTTAATTTTAAGTTGTTGTCTGATACATAGTCATACAGTTATTATTTTTCCCCATCCCCACCAGTAAACAGTCTTCTGGGGGACACTTTAAGACCATGCAAATATCCTCTTTCTCGTCAACATTTTCCCCCAAAAAGCATCCATTGATGATTCTGAACCCATCTCTACTACCGTGTTTGCAAAATAATGATTTTTTTAGTAGTTAAAATCCCTCCTCATGTACCATTGGGCTTGGCATTCTACTGTAAGCTAAGAGACTTCACTTCTCCTCTGATGTGATGGTTAAATTTATGTGTCGACTTGGCCAGGTTATGTTGTCCAGTTTGGTCAAGCAAGCACACAAGTGCTGGCCTGATTATTATTGTGAGGACGTTCTATGGGTTTAAATAATCAGTCAGTTGATTCATCTATGGCTGATTTACATCTACAGTCAACACAGGAGCTTGTCCTAAGAGAAGCCTCATTCAATAACTACTTCAGAAGGGAGAATTTCCATCTCTAGCCAGCCAACTTCTTCTGGGGAATTCATTGAAAACCTTCAGTGGAGTTCTCAGTGTGGGGCCTGCCCTGTGGAATTTGAACTTGCCTATCCCCACAGTTATGTTAGCCAATTCCTCTAATAAATCTCATAATATTTATATAATACACAAATATACCTCCTATTGATTCTGTTTCCCTGGAGAACCCTGACTATTATATGCAATGTATGTATTTCTTTTTATCTACTTATTGTAGACTGGTGGGTTTGATTTTTTTAATGGTCTGTAATTCATGATTATCCTTAATTATTTTGGTGCTCAAATTTTCTCAGATTTGCCCAGTGGGAATTCTTCCCTGTGTCCTTGTGACATGTCCCTGTCCCTTTTTTGAGTCCCTCTTTACTTTATGGCTTTACAAAATGTTCTGTGCTCATCTTTTACCAGGATGAATCAACCGTTTTTTTGTTGTTGTTAGCAATGTCCTGGTTCCTTTTCGTAGGGAATGAATCATACATCAAGACCTGCTGGCTGGGTAGGCAACTTCCATCTGCGATCTCATTGCTTCTAATCTACCATATTCTTTTTGACAACTGCTGTTTCCTAGAATGGAAGTTCCATATTTTATTTATCAATTCCCCCACTGATGGACATTTAAGCTACTTGCAATTTGTCCCATTTAAGCTACTTGCAATTTGTCCCTATTTCAAGCAGTGCTGGGTAAACATTCTTATACATACTCTTTGTGCCCTTGGGTGTCTCTTTGAGGGTGGTGGTGATAAAAAGTAAAATTTCCCATCCATAAGTTATGCATGTTTAAAATTTTACTAGATATTGGCAATTGACTCACTCTCACAGTGGCTCCACCAATTTAGGGCTCAACAAACATGTTATGTGAGCCTTCATTTTCTCCCATCCTCTAATATTTGTTATTTTCAAAGAACTTTATTTTCACACAATCTGAGGCCTGAAAATATCATCCTATTCTTGGTTTTCTATTTTCATTGTAAAAATGCAACAAATAAACCTACAAACATTCCATACATGATGTACAATCCATGGCTCACAATATCATCACATAGTTGTGTGTTCATCCCTGTGAGCACATCCTATTCTTTTAATTTTCCCTTTTCTTGGTTGCAAGTGAGTGTGAGTATCTTTTCACATATTTATTTGCCATTCATCTTCTCACTGTAGGGAGCAGAGAAAGTTTTGTGAGGGATGCAACAGTTGAGCTGGATCTGGCTAGAGGAGAAGACTTTTAAAGAAGTGGGAAAGACAGAGAGGCTATCTCAGATGCGGAAAGCAACATAGCAAGCCTCAGGTGGGCCCAGGTGATTGTAGGCTTTGAATTCTCCATTTTCCTGGGGTGGGATCTGTTATTTCCTAGTGCTGCTTCCTTTATGTGCTAGTGCTGCCTCCTTTTCCTCTGAGAACTCTTCCTCATGACCTAGCTTTGTAAGAGGCCTCCAGAGATAGGAGGTTTACTTACTGGCCTTCTCCTAAAGGTCACATTAGAATTCACACCCACCTTCCTTATATGAGTGAAAGTTCATTGGAGGCAGAGGGACTGAAATGTTTTTCTGAAGGTAGTTCAACCAACTGTGCTTATCCACAATCAGATTGAGTGAGGTAGCAGTTGATGAAGGGGGAAACAGAGGAGCAGTGAGGTATCCTGTATCTGGGGGGCAGACACAGACTGGTCTGGTCAACCGAATGAGACAAACAAAGTCCAACACGACAACTGATGGAAAGCCAATACAATGTGAGGTACAGCAATGAGGACCATGTGAGAGGCTTGCCTTTCAGTTTGGCCCAATGCTTAGAGGCATGGAGGGAAT
The DNA here is from genome assembly GCA_004026745.1 of Myrmecophaga tridactyla. Taxonomy (NCBI): domain Eukaryota; kingdom Metazoa; phylum Chordata; class Mammalia; order Pilosa; family Myrmecophagidae; genus Myrmecophaga; species Myrmecophaga tridactyla. Next base: position 2,667 of record PVIY010056954.1, read on the forward strand.
GCAAGATGGCATGCAGGAAGGAAGAACCACGAAGATGATTACAAGGGTCTTGACATTTTTGGGTTTTTTTTGCCAAGAGTTGGGTACAGGGTAACTTCACAAGGTGTAGATGAGGCCATTCATAGGAAAAGGGGCCTCTGTAAAAGAAAGCGCAAGAAGGGGCTTCATCTGGAGCATGAGGGATTTAGGTCAGAGATTCAGAACTGAACGGGACAATTGCAATTATTTAGGTGACTTGTCGGAGTTTGTGGAAGATTCTTTTCTGTTGGGATGATTTGGAGGGGTCCTGTGTGAAGGCGCTCCCATGTCTGGATTCTCTGCCAAGTCTGGGCTTCCTGTGGGATGATGACAGGTGCAGCCTCTGTCAGCAGACACCTGGTTTATAGCTCACTCATTCACATGTTTTCTCTGTCAGAGAGAGGACAGGAGATAAGCCTCAGGAGAAAGACAAGAACCTTTTATGGGGTACATGGCCCCTTGGCTGCAGGTGCACTGCAAGTATTATTTATCCTAATTGGGATCTCAATTTAATTCTCATAACAATACTATGAATTAGGTATTATCCCATTTTCTTCTTTTTTTTTCAATCTTTTGGTATGAAAAACGCTTAGCACAGGAAAGTTCAAGTCTAATACGATGACCGTTGCTCCACCTACCATCCAGATTCAACACTTTTTTTCTCTATTTCTTTGTCTCAATTTCTGCCTTTGTCGTATATGTAAGTTTATCTATCAAAATATCATTATCTGGTCTCCATCTATTTTTCCTTGTGGTTGATCCTTTTAAAAATAAGTTGCAAACATTATGACGCATCTCCCATTTGGGAGATAGAAACCATGCCTGTTACTTGAATGGAGAGAATTTGCTATAATGATTTGTTAAATAGATATAAAGTTGTCAAGTAGGTAAATGAAAGGGTAAAAAGAGAACGTAAGAATCATGGTGGAAGCAGCTACCACCCCTAGGATTGGGGGATAACAGTGCAAGGTTGGAATTATTAAAACTAGAAACTGATGCTCCACCTTGCTGAATCCTGATTCCTGAGGCTGAGGCTGCTGCACTGGTGCTGAGCTGAGCTGTGAGGCTGGGATCCGACCTCTGAACGGTGGACTGGCTGGACAGGGTTGCTGTCACTGTGGGGCTGGATGCAGCAGCTGCTCCAGGAAAGGATCTCCACTTCCAGGGTGAAGAAACTTTCCAAGTGAGGGAACAAGATCAGGAAACAGAGAGGAAGGAGCAAGCCCCTTCCACCTCCTCCAGCCTGGCAGTGCCCACTTTGGGCAGAGCCTATCATGTCATTTGCAGAGTTGCTGACCCATCCGCTAAGGTCATGCATGGATGGGTGGGTTTGGAGCAGAGAGGCAATATTTTAATAATTGGCACGAACCCTTCAGCGCTCTTTAGCATATATCTCTTAAACGAAAAAGATTCTTCTACTGATAGACAATTCCATCATCATGCCTAAGAAACAAATGCCAGCATTATCTAAAACACAGTCTGTATCTCCCAAATGTCTTTTAGGACCAAGGGTCTTGTTTTGGGGGAGTAAGAATATAACCAGGATTCCTGCATTGCATTTTCCTGATATGCTCTTCAGTCTCTTTTATTCTAGAACAGTCTTCCTTGTCTGTCCACCTCCACTATTTTTTTTTAATGACCCTGACAAGATCCTAAACCAATTGAGTTCTTTAAAGTCCCACATTCTGAATTTAACTTAGCATTTCTTCATTACTTTATCTGCTCTTCTAGTCTTGGTATTTCCTATAATGTAGATGTGAAAGTTAAAGGCTTGATTAGATTCACGTGTGATTAGATTCACTTTGTCAAGAACGAGGGGGTACTGAGGAGGACTTCGTTACAATGCATATTTTAGCATATGAATTATAACGTCATCTCTTATGATATTTATTAACTTTGGATACACTTTTGCACCCTGGGATCAAAAGTCAAACAATTCTCATGGAAAGGGGAAAGGACAACTGTTTTCACCGTAACAGGAGCTGTCCTTGCAGTTCTGACAGAACTTGCCCTTGCTCTCCGTGCGTCTTCAGGAGCTATTCTGTGCTGCGTTCTCAGACCTCTGCTCATTGGACTGGGTTTTATCTCCTAAGCATCCTTTGGGTTCCATGCCTGCCCTGTGGTGCACAGTGTGGGGACATGGCCACTTTCCTGGGCACATCGGATCTGATTCCCTGCTGCCTCCGTGTGCTTTGCTGCAGAGGCAATTTGATGCAAATTGACCATTTGTGACAGAGGAGTTTTCTCTTCTTTTCTGGCTTGCAGTCATCCTCTTTGTGAGTTCTTCCCAGGAAGCACTGTCATTCCCTCATCTCACCTATCAGGAATGGTTTCTTATGCAGCCAGGACTAAAGGACACATGCGTCATTTGATGTGGGCAACTCCCACCCGGCCCCAGCTTAGAGTTTCCATGCTAGGATATGGACCCAGTGTCATTCTATCTTTCCATTTGTCAAAAGAAGAGAAAAATTCAAGATATTTTTTTATGTGAAATATTTCAACTTTTAAATGATGGAATGAATTAAACATTTTTTTAAAAAAACATTCTAGAAGCCCAAAGAAACATCTGGAAACTGGCTTCAGCTCCCTCAGGCAGCCCCCTTCTTGCTACAGGCTCCATCATTCTCTCTGACTCAGCGGAAGCACATATTGGGGAGACACATGGGTCAGCCGTCTCTCGGGATGCCTAGCTGATCGCTGGAGCAGGAGAGAAGGCTTCATGTGGCCTGCCTTGGAGCACTGAGTAAATCATGGACATTTGTGGCAGGATGAGGATGCTGCTAAAAATTTCCTCCGAGGTGGGGATTTCTTCTACTCATTCCTCAAGCCCCAAGCAAAATGCCAGCTCCACTGAGCTTCTCTACCACCTAGTTTCTTTCTCCACCAGGCACATAATAAATGCTTTTTTTTTTTTTTTCCTTTTTCATATCTGTCTCCCTCACTAGATCTGGGGGAGCTCCTGGAGGCCCAAGGTGTGTGGGGGGGTACTTATTTACTTTCCCATCCTTACCTCCAACCCAGTGCATGGTGAAGGAACGGGTGACCCAGCAAACGCCTGGAACCTTCTTCTGTGCCCCTCCTTTCTGATGGTTCTGCATAAACTCGCCATGAGACAAGCTGCATCTTGTTACAGCTCCGGACACCTTTCCTTGGAAACCCTCCTGTCAGAGTGAGTCATGAGCGCAGATGTTCATTTAGCGAAGGAATTCTAGAAAATGGAATTTTCTGACATTTTTTGTCACTTTATGGAAAAGCAGCAAATAAACCAAAACCAAAACCCCAAACCAAGCCCAAATGTCCTCGACACGTAACGCGTGTCAGAGGCTAAATTCTCAAGCCGGGGCGTCAGGTTGGCTGCCTCGCCCCGGGGAAATAACGTGGGCCTCCTCGGGGAGAGGAGCTCACGTCCTGCGGAGCCATCTGCCGAGGCTCCCCCACGCCCTGAGCTGTTACGGCCGTAGCAGAGCGTGACACGGGCCTCCCGGGAGCCGGGCGGTTTACCTCGAGCCCGGGAGTGGGGGATTTTATTGGGCCTGTGCAATCCAGGCCGGGCCAAACATCTGGATGATATGGAAAGCTAGAGCCTCTCTCTGTCTGGTCTCCGTAACTGAACTCCCCGTTCTCCTGTCGAGGCAGCTAAACCTGACGCACAGACTGTTTTCCATTTTCATTCACACATTTGGCCTCGCACAATCCAAGACTTGGCATGCACTGGGCAGGCCGAGAAAGCTTGGCGCACGGGCCGGGCTGTTGGGTGCCCTCAGGGAATGCCCAGAGAGGAACAGATGTGCCTGGCGGGGCCTCCCCTCCTGTCTGCGTGGTCGTATCTCCCAGACAGGGGCACACTGTACCCGGAGGGTGGAGGTTTGCCTGCCTTGGCAGGAGCAGGGCTGGGAGGTGTGCGGTTTCCCTCTCTCCACTAGGGGGTGGGGGGGAGTTTGGATGTCCAGGCCTCGGCCGCCAGCGTTGGGACTCACCCAGCCGGGAAGCTTGGAGGCTCAGAGAAGCCCCGGCAAGCCCCGGGGAACGGGTGAAGGCGAGGCCTTTGGAGCTGGTGGGGGCGAGGCCTTCGGCTGAGTTGCCATCGGAGGCAGGTCTGGCTCCCCGTGATGCCTGGGCAGCCCGTCTGGCTCCAGCTTGGCTTGTGGCAGGCCAGTGGGGATAGCTGCTCTGCACCGGGGCCCTCTGCAGTCCTGACCTCCAGATGATCCCCAGGGCACCCTTTGCCAGTGATGGGCAGCTCTGTTCTCTGTTATAGGTTGGTCATAGGGCTGGGCATTGCAATAGAGGGTCTGAGGTTTCCCCCAGCAGTGGAACTATCGGCAACCAGGAAGCCTGCGGCCATTTGGCTTATTGTCCCCAGCCCCTTTCCCACTGCCTGAGCTTCCTTGCATTAGAAATTTTGTACCTTTCAGTTAAAGTGTGGGTGCATCCCTGGGATCCCTTTAGAAATGCAACTACCTCTGAGGGAAGGAATACATTAAGAAAGTCTGCGCTATCTTACAGTGAATTAATTTCTCCCTCCAATCCCACCCCCCAAAGAACCCTTTAGCTTGAAGTAGAGGACTGAGCGAAAGCACAATTGTCTAGGGTTGGGGTTGGGGAATCTGGCAGATGGAGAAAAAAGAAAGAAGCATTTGGAAATCTGAGGCAGGTCGGGAACGGTGGTAGCAGAAGCCTCTGGACAGTTTTCTGGAGGAGAGATAAGAGAGAGTAGAAAGCATATTTTCAGGATGGGAGAGGGGAGCTGAAGGAGGAGGGCACAGGGACAGTGAAAACGACCATTCCATGATTTAATTTCTTGCTGCCTTTCTATGATTCGAGCCCCACCCGATTCGGAGCAGGATATTTAGCCCCTCACCCTTCCCAAGTTCCCCGTCTCTTGCTCAAGGATGGAGTGAAGGAGGATATGCAAACTTCAATTACTTAACTCTCTGCAACATCTGTACTCATCAATGAATGAGGGGCTGTGTGGAAGGCGCTTAACACCTCCTGGTTTCTTGATGCCATTCAAGCAAATTGAGAATGTCTCTTTAATGGAATAGTGCTAAAAAGAATGAAATAGCCATGAGTAGTACTCATTAGGAATCATACTAGATATGAAATAGTACTAAAGTAGTAATATGGAATGGTGCTAGAAAGAAAAATCGTCAATTGCTGGCAGATTGAGTAAGAGTTTCAGAGTGAATGGAGAGCCAGGGAGACACTGGCAAGAGCCTGTGATCAGATGTTGTTGTCAGCTTAAAGTAGGGAAGAGGGGACGGGCCAGCCTTGGAGAGCTTCAAGTAAGTGGTCTGACTTTTTTTCATTTGGAGGGAGGGATGGGCTACATGTAGACCCAGGTTAAAAGTACATGAGAACTTTTTTTTTCACTTAAATGAGGAAGTGACATACAAACACCACTTTACATGATTTGTACCCAAACAAATAATTTCAGAAAACCACACTGCACCAAAAGTATAAAAAGCAAACCATGCAAAAATGCAGAATGTTCTTCTCTGGAACAAACAGGATGTTTGCCTTCCCATGTGCAGGCAGGCTTTTCCTCTCCTGTGGTCCAGATGCTCTCCCTGCTTCATCTTCATGGAGTGAAAGGAGGGCCCAGATGTCTATGAATCCATCCCCACTTCATTCGAAAGGGAGTCAATTCACTTTATAACAAACATGAAGGAAACGTTAGCACAACATATATAAATGAGGAGGCCGGGATGAAGGGGAAAAAGGGTAAGAAGATAAGAAAAAGACAGAGGTAGGCTTTGGCATAGAAACTTAAGTCTGAAGGTTCTGCACAATTTCCAAATATGGTTTTTTTTTTTTTTTTACATGGGCAGGCACCAGGAATCGAACCCAGGTCCTCTGGCATGGCAGGCGAGCATCCTTGCCTACTGAGCCACTGTGGCCCGCCCCAACTATGGTTTTGAGCTTCATAGTGGCCAAAGCAAAGAGGGAAATATGATCCACATGAGGCCCCACTGTCCATCAACTGAACACAAGCCAGCTTTGCTTAGGACAATTCTCACTGGACCTGAGGATACACAGGTTTCTACCTTCGGTTTTCATGGAGGAAATGTGTGATGAAATAGATGACTTCCTTATCACAGCTCTGCAATACATGCAATGATGAATTCTAAACAACTTACTACAGATACCCTGTAGGTTAGTGCCTTCTAGTAAAAAAACATTCTACAGGAATCCAAAACACTCTGGTCCAAAAATTCAGCTTTTTTTTTTTTGGATTTTACCCAAAGATAAATTTTAGAAAGTGTGGAATGACATTTGCAAGGTGTGTTCTGTAGGATAATAATATGCATGATGTGAAAAAAAAAATCAAACAGAGGTAACAGGATTTTTTAAAATCTTGCAGGCCATCTCAGAACTTTTAATATGCTCTGTCCTTGATGCCTTTACAGTCTGCAGTTTTTCCAAAATCTAAATCTATACAACTGCTTAAGGTTTGTGTGTGTGTGTGTGTGTGTGTGTGTGTGTGTGTGTGTGTGGTGCATCTTCTGAGTCCAGGGGAGGACAAGGAATGAAATCAAAGCAAGGACCTCAAAGCCTAAAGCTAAACCCACATATTCCTGTCTCTTCACTCTGTTCTCGCCTCAAACTCATTTTTGGAAAGGAGACTTGTGGGTTGTCACCTTGGAAAGTTCTAATGTGGAACCGTGTTTTATGTATTGGTTATAACTTTCCTAATATACATATAAGAATATGTAATACAAATAAACTTATAAATACTCTAAAAAACATGCAATTAAGTCCACCTACATTGATCAAGCCCAAGCTCAGTGATGAGTCCACCAACCACCCATGGACGTCTGGCCCTGGACAGATGTGTGGGCTGCAATATGCCCTTCCACTAACCCTCCATGGACTTGGGGTCTCCTCTCTGAGACGCGATAAGAATTAGGCAGAGGAGCGCTGGTGGTTACAGTGTATGCCACGGGCCTGGGGTAAGGCAGTTCACGTGGCGTGGCCGGGAGAGGTCTTCTCCACTTGCCCTGAACTTCGACGGAGCGTACATTGGAAGGCGATCAGGGTGAGACCCCACGACTGCATGCCACTACTGGATATGAGCTAAAATAAAAAAAAGAACATTATTGCTCACGTCCTAAACTCCTCAGTGGATCTACTTCTTTACCCCCCTTTGCTTGCGTATATTTTTGTTCTTCCTGGGGTGGGGGAGATTTCCAGATGGGGCCCTTCAGGGCGTTTGAGTGGCCATTGGGCTCTCGTCCTATCCTATCTTCAGCATTTTCCCCAGTTTTTGTGGCCAAGTGCTTGGAAATGTTTGCGTTCTAAAGGCAGCCATCCATTTATCTCTTTCTTCAACAAACATATAGTTAGTGCTGGCCGTATGCAAAAAAGAGTCAACCGAACGCATACCAATATATACAAAAGTCATTGCAAAGTTACATAAATCTCGGTATAAATAGTATAAACTAGATTTCCAGCCAAAAATGGCAAGCGTCATGTGTTTGACAAAGAACAGCAAACCCTATTCTTCTAGGAAAGTGATTTTTAAACAGTTTGCACTCAATGGTTCTTGCTTCCCCAACCAACATGATCATTTTATTTGGGCATCCCGATTTGCATCAAAGTGGTGTGGGGGAGTTTTTGCCTTTTTGTCTGCCGTGATTTCAGTTTTTCCCCCTTTCTCTGGTCCTAAGACAGGGACCAGAGAAAGCTTTTTATTCAGCTTTGGGCCTCTTCTTTCATGCCATTCCTCAGGACTAAAAATCTTAATTCCCTGACATAGTTCCTCAGCAAACACTTATCACCTGTGATGTGTTAGATGCTGTCTTCAGCGCTCTCCACATGGGGTATATTTTCATCCATCCCCCCTCCAAACGCCTTCTGAAACCCACCTTGTCTAGAGAGACTTCCCATGAGGAAATTCTTTCCTTGCATTAGTCAAGCAGGTCGCTATTAGAAAGCCGAATATTTCATTCAGTGAGAATTGTGGGTAAAAGGGGTTTTGCTGCAGACCATTTTCAAGTGAGATGATGTACCATGCTCACTGGCCATCTGCACAGTTTGTACTTTGATTGATAGGAAAGGAACAGCTGGTGGGGGAAAAAATCTCTATGGTGGTGAAACTCCAGGGACAATAAATGCCTTTAACAAATCCCATTATTAAGTTTTTTTTTTTAATGATGTTAAAAACGAGATTCTCCTTACATGTTAGACCAAAGATCAATAGGGATTTTTGTTTGGAAGAATCAATAATATAATAACAGGAGACCTGTTTTGTAACTTTGGTGTGAATGTGGACAATCAATAATTAGATTTTAACAGAAATTTGCATACCGGTAAAAACATGATGCTTATTAACTTGTCCAAAGGACTTGGTTGGATCCAGGAGACCTCCTTTCAGGCACTTAGATATGTCTGGTAAGGAGTGATTAATGGATTTGCCAATTGTTCTGTGCAGTTTCTGGAGATTAGTGCCTCCTTGGAAGGGCGTCTCTAGAGGCAGGGCACAGAAGTATTAGTAAATGAGTTCGTTAGCATCCTGTTTAAGTTTCTCTTATGCGTCTAACTTTCCCCTTAAATAAAACGTTGCATTGTCCTAAAAGTTGCAGTCTTGTGGCCTAAGTGTTTTGTGCTGGCCTCTGATGAGAAAGAAAATATTTTTGGCTAAAGATGCTTGTTCAAATAGCAGTCCCAGAAAGGGCTAGTGACATTCTCTGCCCACATCATTTGAGTGATCTTTACTAAGTATCTCCAATGTGTGTTCTGGCCCTCAAAGAGCTATGCTGGGCTCTGAAGATCTAGAGTTCATCTTCTTTGCTAGTTTCTTTCTTTCCCTAGCACAGCACATCAGTATTTCACAGCTCGCAAGCAGCATTTTCTCTTCAAGTTTACCCCGTTTCTTTCTTTTAAAATGCACATTTCACGTTGGCGCAAAGCAATGCCTTTGGAGAACTTAAACCATCCCAGAACCATGTGAAATCTGGCTTCAGCCTTTCCACCTTGAGTTTTCAATATGAGATTGCATTCTTCCAAGTAAATAAGGGAGCAAGCTTCTTCTCTTTTTCCTGTGGATAAGAGTAGGTTATGATTTTGAAATGTTATACTGGTCCAGGAAGTTTTGCAACGCAATTATCTCATCTGCATGAACTCAGATTCTGCAGTATTACCAAAAGGCATGGAAGATTAATTGGAGGGGTTATTTGGAACAATTGATAGTACTTTATCTCATTTGATATGTCTATTTTTTTCTCTTTCTTTTTTTTGTTTGCACAGACAAGCACCAGGAATCGAACCCAGGTCTCTGGCATGGCAGGTGAGAACTCTGCCTGCTGAGCCACCGTGGCCTGCCCAGTCTTTGGTTCTTAACTTGTGGACTTCAAGACGCTTGTATTTTGACTGATTACTTGAAAATGATTCTTGGATGTGTTCCAGCACTGAGAATTTTTAATGAAGAAAATTTTCTAACTAAAAAAAAAATGCAGAAAAACATAAAAGAAAAGATGCAAATGATTCATAATCATATATTTAAAAATTCAACGCAGATATGTACTTGTATTTATTTACAAAAGCGAGTTGAAAAGTAGGGGTAGGGATTACAGAGATTTAAAGATATAAAATAAAGATTTAAAATGTACAGAATTTCCATATGGAATGATGGAAAAGTTTTGGTAGTGAATGGCAGTGATGGTAGCACAACATTGTGAATGCAAGTAAAAGCTTTGAATTATATATTTGAATGTGATTAAAAGGGAAAATATTAGGTTGTATATGTGATATTAGAATAAAAAATAAAAGAAAAAAATCCATGCAGCTACACAACACAAACAGTGAACCTTAAGTTAAATCATGGACTGTGGTTAATAGTACAATAATGAAAATCTGCTTTCATTAATTGTGACAAATGCTAATAAAAACGTGGTATATGGGAACCCTGCATTTTAGGCATGATTTTTCTGTAAACCCACAACTTCTATAATTAAGAAAAAAGTGAGTTCACATTGTACATACCATTTATAACCAGTTTATTTTTCGTTTATAATATTTCATGAAAATTCCCATGCCGTTTCTTGCTTTTCTCTATCATCACTTTAATAGCCACATAGTTATTTTCTGTGTGTAATGCCATAATATATTAAACCTATCCTTCATTGTTTGGACAGTGAGACTATTTCCAACTTTTTGCTTTTATAAACAATGCTTCACTGAATGTCCAAATGCATGTATCTTTAGCCATGATGATTTTTCTGTAGGGATAAATGCTTAGAAGTGGAACCACTATGTCAAAGTTTATGTAGATTTGTAAGGTTCTTAAAAGGTTTTGACTATTGCCCTCTGTGCTGGTTTGAAAGAATGTATGTACCCTAGAAAAGTCATGTTTTAATCCCAATCCCATTTTGTAAACGCAGCTGTTTCTTCTAATCCCTATTCAGTACTG
>PVIY010056955.1:0-13107 GCA_004026745.1 Myrmecophaga tridactyla
AAGAGAGTGGTAAGGGGTATGGAAAAAAATAGGGGAGATAAAGGCTAAAATATATTGGGTAGATGAAAATATTAGCAGTCAAGAGAGGGAGAAGTAAGGGGCATGATATGTATGAGTTTTTTCTTTTTTCTTTTTATTTCTTTTTCTGAATTGATGCAAATGTTCTAAGAAATGATCATGGTGGTGATATTGTGAGTTATTGATTACATGCCAAGAATGGAAGGCTCATATGGTAAGAATGTTTGTGTTTGTATGTTGTTATGTTTTTAGAAAATTTAAAAAGAAAGAATGTATGTACTTGCATGTTGTTGTATCAATAAAAATTTAAGAAAAAAGCAAAAAAAAAAGACTCGTAGTTTGCTTGACTTCACTGGGTTCATGCAAGAGATAAAAGAGGAGAGCTGAAAGATTTGCATAATTCATTCCTCTACCTTCCCATCCCATTCATTTCTACCAAAAGAATGAAGTATAATAGAGATAATAAACAAATCATTCAGACAAACTCAGAATATAATCTCTGTCCCCATGGCACGCCAATCTTCCCTACCCCTGAAACATGGCCTTGCCATATTTTCTCATCAAGCTGTTTTCTTTTCAAATGGAGAATGTTTACCTTTTTATGAGATCACATGCTGGCTACTTGGAAATTGGGGAAGTAATGAGAATGGAATAAAAAAGGATGAGGATGAAGGAAACAATCTCCATCCACTTTGATATTTTACTCTGGGCACCTACTTTCCAGACACTACAAATCTTATGGTTGGTTACAACCATAATGAATGCTGCCTTATTCATTTTGGTGGCTGTTACACGTTGTACTGGTTATATGAAATAACTCCATCCCTTTAAATCCTTAACCACAGCAATAAATCAAAGCAATGAGAGTTAGGATAACCTGATGGACATGGGATTGGTGGATGAAATTTAAGAGTTTCAGGCAATCAATTTGGCACAAAATAATTTACTCCATGCTGCTACAAGAATATTTGATCTTTCATTATATTTCTACCTTTACCTGGAAAACCTCTTAGGGAAAAAAACACATTAAATTCACTACAACATCCTGTGAATATAAGCTAGGACTGTGAACATATTAGCACAAAGAAGGAGCAAGAACAAGGGATTGCAAAGGGATGTTTCAGTTGGCATCTCAAATTAAAATGGAGCTCACTCATGAAATTCTGGAGATTATTTAAAGAGTAGGGTTAAAGGAATGAAGTAGAGAAATTGAGGCACCCATGGAATATAGTGCAAGAGAAGGAAGCCATCTCTTTCTTTGGACTTGAAGAAGCAAGCAAAGGAAAAGGCGTTGTTTGAGCGCTGTGAACAGTGAAGTCATAGAGAAGGGCTGCTTGGCAAGATTGTAGTCAGTGAGAGACACACAAAAAATGTGCAAATCAGGGAACTAAAGTATGAAGGAATGGGTGGGGGAGAAATACCCTGTGCTTTCTGCTCCCTCTCCCTGCTCTCCTGTTGGTACCCACTCTACCGCCACCTTATGGACTATCCAAACTGGAAACCAGAGAGCTGTCATGAAGCATTTTCAAAATTCTTTATTATTCTGGATAAAAAGAAAAGAATATGTAGATGAATCCTTGAAAAACTGTTACTCTCTGATTCCATCAGTATGCAGTCTCTGAAAGTGTTTTCAGAACTGAAATATCTTGAAAATACTTTCATGAAGATATGTTCTGGCAGATGTCCTTAACAAAATAGTCATGCAGGATACTTAGTTCCAAGAATTCCACCTGTTTTATGACTGGAGGATGCAGAGATTTGTTTGGAGAGCTGATTTTCTTTAGACATTCTCCATTTCCAGTTTAAGAGGAATTGCATAGTCATTAATATGGTATCAATGATGAATGGAGTGAGTCACTCATCTTTCTTGAGGAGGAATATTTTGTGATTGACTTTTAAGAACAAACAGGAGGGAATACAATGGGATATTTTTGAGAAAGCTAGATTTCAGATATCAAATATTATGCTACACTTAGTCTTAAAGCCACTGACATAAGAAATGTTTCAGCAATTTTATAGTAATTATGAAATGCTTTATTTATTTCATATACCTTTACTCAACACTGTGGGGGGGATTCTTAATAGAAGTTATTGTGGAAAAAGTACAACATTTGATTATTTAAATAAATATAAGAATGCAGCTATCTAAATTTCAGCTTACACTTTCAAGCCTTAAAGATTATTATCATTCTTGCTTTAGTTTTTAAATTCTAATTACTAGCTAGCCCTATATATTTTCAGCATTCAGTTAAGCCTGGGAGACTGAAAATCAAGTATGCCAAGGAAAATAAGTTTCAGTTAGTTTCCCAGAAGAAAACAGACTGTGTACTCAAAAGGAAAGAATAGAAAAGAATTTAATGAACAGACTATTTACAATGCTATAGTATAGCTAGCAATATTGGGCAGACTTCATCACTCCTGATACTAAAGTAGTGAGCAAGGGAGCCATTATTGGAAGCCTTTAAGAGCTACAGTGATAGGACAGGGGCATCAGCCAAGGAATGACTTGATAGCATAAGACAGCCTCTGCTATCACCCAAATAAGGAAAGGGTCAGGAGAATAAAGACTCTTCCCTCTCCTTTCTCTCACCTCCATTGCTTCCCATAGGCTGAACCAATTGGAAGCCCAGAGTAAGGGTGCCAGGATGATGTGTCTTTAGATATCAGTCTCCTGGGCATAGAGCAGGGTAGAAGAAGCTGAGAGAGGACAAATAAAAAGTATGCAGCGCATTTTTGTAAATATGTTATATTTCACTATTAAAAAAATGTTGGGCGGTGCGATGGTGGCTCAGTGGTAGAATTCTTGCCTCCCATGCCAGAGACCTGGGTTTGATTCCTGGAGTTTGCCTGTGCCAAAAAAAAAGTAAAAAACTGTTAAAAAACATGCAGCACAAGATGCATCTTGGAAGGAAAGGAACTCTATGGTTCTGATAACATTTGTTACACTTAAATTTTGGGCATGGGGATTTTTATCAGAAAGATGCTCACTTCCAATATTTGTGGTTGAACCTAGATATTGAATTCAGTTCAGTCTTAGTTGCAGTTTTGCCTTGGCCTCTACACTGAAGAGAGCTATAATTTTTCATAGGCAATTGTTATTTTGTAATAAACAGAAAGAAATAAAGAACAATGTTTATCATGGGTTGATGTTATGTTGAGTAAGAGCTGGGCAGCAGATCCACAAGACCATCCCAAACATTACATTTTCAATGTAATTGCTTGATGGGCTCCAGAAAATTTAGATCAAGGAATGTTTGGAGAAGGCTTAATTAGAAATGAATGATGGAAAAAGGAATACTGCCAAGAAAAGTTGTCAGGAAAAGAAATGAGGAAAATATTTTAAGAAGTAAAAACTAAGGGGGAAGAGACTGAAAACAATGAAAATAGAGCAAAACCTGTTTAAAATTAAGATCGAATTAGTAAAATATCAATATGACGAATTAATCCATTTCCACTAATTTTCTTTATTTCAATGTCTGTTAAGAAATCCTTGATATTTTGAGTTGCATGTCTTTGCATTCATGTGTGTCTGTGTGCACGTGGGTATATGTACACATACATGTGTGTAACTATTTTCTAGAATGTGACATGTTTCCTGTCACCAGGCAGTAATTAGTCATTAGTTTGCATCATTTACTATGGAAAAACTTTTGTCTTCAAACAGACCACAGCCCTGTAAAAATATTGAGTATGCTTCAGGCACTGTGAGCATTCCTCATCCTCAGCTGGTAGTTCAAGCACTCTACATTTTACTGATAAGAAATAACTGATACAATAACTACTTTTCAGTTTCACATGTTTTGGGAAAGAAAGGAAAGAATGTCGTCCATCTCTCTCTTCAAGCTTGGAGGCAATTATGAACTGGAGAGAGCAAATGGTTGAGACAGACAATGTAATAAATATTTTGGAATTCAGAAGAAGCCAGCAAGATTAGATGATCAGGAGGTTCTGGGGAAGAAGTTATAGAAGCAGCAGATCGTGGTCCAGATGTAAACTTGGGTGAAGATTTGGGGGTGTGAGGGGAGTCTGGAGGTTCAATGCATTTGAGGCTCATGTTGCAAATATAGCATCTTAAGGAAACTGAGGAGCCACTAGAGATTTTCAAATAGGGGAAGTTTCTGCGAAAAGCACTGGGGTAGGAAGAATAGTCTGTAGTAGGAAAGTGGAGTTACAGGATGGTTCCCAGGTACTACCTTCAACTGAAATTTTTGCAGATTATAATTCTTTCCTAATTGGGTATACAGAGTCTGTTTTAGGACATTGTTAAAGAGAGTAAACAAACTAACATATGCAAGCAATTAGCATAGTATTTGGCACCTAAGTAGGTACTCAACCAGCAATCATTAGTTTTGGAACTTCATTTCTTTGAAAATGAGATTGGGAAGATAGAACAAAAGTTAAGGAAGGAGGGTGGCAAAGGAGAAATGCCCAGACTGCGGTAAAAGATATAGTCAATAAACTTTTTGTGAAAATATTGATGGGTAAATTTCTGCTCCTGCTAGTAATCTTCATAAACTCCACAAAATGGAAAAAAGATTACTGGCTTGAATTTCAAACTGGAAAGGGTCCATATTTGTTGGAGTATCTCAATCTATGGCTTGGGATTTACCTAATTCCTGGTTGCTTTGACATATCTCCCCCAGTAGTCCATCTTTCCTTGTTCCCCCTACCCCCACCCCATGGGAAGATGACAGAGAAGAATCCAGAGGCTAAGACACTGGATTTTATCTAGCATTTGGCATGTAGGCATCACAGCACACAGTATTTCATAACTGTTATAGCAATGGTTGGTGGTGTTTTGATTTAGACTGAAACCTTAAGGAACAATTCAACATAACTATTTTATCTCAATTGTTGGTTATATGCATCAAGGGTAAGAAGGATGGAACAGAGGCAGAGGTGACAGAAGCACGCAGAAGTATACAGACTGAGAGGTACATAGAAGATGGAAAAAGACCCAGATTAGGGCAGATTACTCACCATATAGGAAAAGACAACATGGAGAGACTAAAATTAGCATTTGAAATCATTGAACTGAATGTTTGTCTCAGAGATACAGATGTCTACAATTGTATAATGGAAAAATATAATCTTGGGAATTTCAATGCTTCTCAAATCTAGTCCTAGCTGGTAAATTCTTTCAGATTACCAGGTTATTTTTCTACTCTTATAAACTCTACATTTCACTGTCTTTCATAGTCTTTCCCCTGTTTAAGGTTCCTTGTAATCCTAAACTACTTAAAGGAGAAAGTCTTTTTCTACTTGTCCAGCCAATTTGCAATCATCTCTTCCCTGCTTTCCTTTACTCTCCTGCCCCTTCTTCCTTATTTTGTGACCACTATTTTATTTCTGTTAATTGTGGATGGCTCATCTTCCAATTCTGTAGTATGCCTATGTTCAATTGGTCATCAAATATCCTTTATTTAGCCCTTGGGATTACGGCTAAGTGAACATTTGTTTTGCTTTCCTTCTCCAAAAATCCTTTCTATTTTCATTCACACTCCTGCCAGTCACCAAAGCAATTTCTCAATATTATTTTCTAGACATTTCTTAAGGATAAGTTTGTTTATCAAAATTTTATAAGAATTGTTCTTTTCTTAAGATGCACATTTTGAAAGACTCTTTTAAATATCCATACTCTATTTTTTTGTTTTTTCTTGGTGTCAGTATTAAACCCTCCTTATACATCCCCATCTGTAAAATGTAAAATATGTGCACTTGTTAAAGCATGAGCTTTCCCTGAAATGTAGTGCTAATTGGCTTAAATGCATCATCCTTTTTACCATCGTTGCTTAAAAAATAATGATTCATTTTATATAAGTAGCGATAAGAGAGTTTACTCAAAGACAAGTTCTCTTGGAAGAAATAAAGAATCCTAGACAGATGAATGTGGATTCTTATTCTGGATCATCTGTTGTCCTAATGATTTAGCATGCATTTTTTTCCTGTAAAATGGGTATAATAAAGCTGTCTCTTCATGTGTTCTGATAATTAATTATTATGTGCATTTTTATATGGTATGATCAAACAATAATAGGTTAATTTTGTGCATTCTCAATGCCCTTTAATAAAGTACATTGAGAGCTAATTAAAAAGAATGTAATTTGTGCTTTTGGGAAGAGAAGTGTTACCTAAGTGTAAATTAGGAAGGGAAAAGGCAGTAAAATCTATACAACATATCTATTACCACATATTTTAGATTTAACTCTAATTAAAGATTGGACATGTGAGCAAACCACATCCACTCCATTTCAGAAGGTCCTTCTTCACATCTGTAAAAGACCATTCATTTAATAACTGAGATTATTAACAAGCCACTTTTCTGCTCAGAACAAAAGGTTAGAGGGAAAGGATCTTTCAAACTCTGCACATTGGCAGTATGTATTGTCCTATTTGCAGGCACTATCTGCCCAACAAGTGTCACGAGAAAAGGAGTTTATTTCTGAGTCCTCTAGACAGAGGAAAGCATTATTGTGGATTGATAACTCCATCCAGAAATGGCATTTGCACCTGATGGAAGAGTAAAATTCTCTGGACAGATTTGTGCTGTCTTCAAACTTTCAGCCATCTGAATAACCCCCGAGGTTAAATAGCTGGTAGACATCTGTAGGCAAAAGTAAGAGAAATGAGATCATCAAGGAGCAGTATCGTGCTTACAACATGTGGCAAAATGAGTGGCTCTTCACCATCTGTTATTTGTGTGTGTATTTTATTATGTAAATGTTCGTACACACTGCATTCTAAACAAAGGAACATTACTTCCACTTTGTCGGTGCTGCCAAGCTTGCGTATGTGTCCTGGAAAAAGAAAGTGGCAGACAGAAAATTCAGGGTTCTTCTAGCCACTTGTGTCCCCATGCCTTTCACCAAGAGGGTGAGAGACTGGTAGGTTTGATTCCTTTTCTACATCCTGTTCACAAACACAAAGCTTGACTGTGAATGGGAAACAATGTCTCAAAAACTATAGTTACGGTCTAAAGCTTCTTTTGCTAGGGTCCACAGGAAAGATACTAGAAGCTAGGATGCCTTGGGATGATTCCAATGTACACGGGTGATAAATCCAAGTTAGAAAATAAATTTGGACAGAGAAAACAGGCTCTGTTCAATTTTCTTTCATCTGTTTAATTCCTGGCACATATCTCTGGGTCATGGGAAGGTTCTGGTGGGCTGCTGTCATTGTCTCCCCCAAAACAGGAGGGGTGTGTCTGTGCATATTTGGGAGGAATGAAAGTGAGGAGATTTGGGTGACACATATTCCGGTTTAAATTTTCATAAAATTACCAATTTAAATTGAAATGTAATTATCCTAACTGGCATCTTTTTGGCAGCAGCTTAAAAAAAAAAAAACCCTCGGCTTTACTGTACCAAGCAAAAGCCCAGAGGAGTCCTGACACTGGCCTTTAATCAAAAGCTGAAAAGACACAAAAGCTTTCAGATAATCTATGCCAAGCTATCTTGGACAGCACGGAATTGCCTGGAGCACCCTTCTGGTGGCATTTAAAACACCTGGTGCCCTTAGAAAAAAAATACATCTGCGTCTGCAATTTCTCCTTCTGTAATTCCCTCAAATCTCTCTATCTCAACCCATTCTCCTGTCTTTAAAAGTAGGGATGCTGCAGTGACAATAAAATAAAGCAATTTTATTTACCAAGAGAATAATACTTGTCATTAGCTGTGCCTGGAGGTGACAGACTCAGGTGCCCATCTGCACAAACACTCCCTCACTGTTTATTTCATGTGGTTTAATATAATTAAACTATCATTGCGCTCATTGATTCAGCTCAAATTTTAATTTGATAATTGGGGAAAAGGTGTTCATTTGAAATGGAGGCAATTAATTGACACTTTAGATGCACTTGAACAGAAATAATTTGTTACACCATACTTAGTGGTGACTTATGCTGTTGTGTTTATAAGAATTCTTTTATTTAGCTTCTAGCAGTAGTGGATAGAGATAATTAATATCAGTCTAAGACCTTTAGAAGCTGGCAGCCTAATTCTGCAAATTTGGAAATGTTTTCACTCCAGAAATAATCCCATGCATTTCAGTCATCTGCCTTTCTAAAATACGTTCTAACTTTCAACAATTAATCTAATCATTTATCACTAGCCTCACCTATATGCATCATAGATGGGCAGAATGTCACATAATTTTATCAAAAGACGGTCTGATTCTCATTCTGACCAACACATTGCACAAAGAGATAATGAGAATAAAGAAGACACATATTCTCAACCTGTGATATACATCTTTCCTGGGATTTTAATAAAAGGAAGAAAAATAACTAGTTTTTATTTCATCTTTTTCCAATAGCAGTTTACTTTATTCCAAGGGAATTTATATAATTTGGTGAACTTACTGAAACTGTAAAATAACCATATTTTGGATAAAGCAGATTTTTTTCCTGTCAATTATCTTCCATCTGGAAACAAATATGCTTTCAAATTTTTTAAGAATTCAAGAACAAAAGCTAGTTTGTTTTAGAAATTGCAAAATCCTTGTCATTCTTACTGGAGTTCTTTTATTTATATAGACTGAAACAAATATTTTTTTTATCAAAACTCTGAAGCAAACTCAGTTTTACAAATGTTATCTATCACAGATTATACCTGTAGTAAATAATGTTCCTTAATAAGAAATATTAATTGTTTCTACATATGCCCCAAGAGAACATGTTCTTAATATCAATTGTTGGAGCAACCATCCTCCTTCTAAATGGAAGCTAATGTTTTTGCTTCAATCTATTATTCAATATTTTTAATATTCAATGTAACCATGAATGAACCTAAGAAAGTTTTGAAGGTCATTTCAGTTAAACAACCGCACTCTTTTTATTAAAGCTGGAAACCTCATTAAAATAGGCTCTGTGAAGATTACATAAACTCCAGCCTCAAATCAAGGTTGGCAATAAAGTTCCCCAAAAATCTGTTCACATAAATGTGGTCCCTTTGGCACTTCAGTATTTCTGAAAGTAAGAAATTCTTAAGAGTAGAAGGAGGTAAGAAAAAAGCAAACAAACAAAAGAATAAGCAAAACACACATATACATGGCATACACATAAACTGAGGTAACACAAAAACAAATCTATTAATGTTTTTTCATTCCATTCTGTCCATTTAAACAAAATTCTCCAGAAACATCTTTGCTAAATCTGCCAATATAATAGTTATAAAGATGTAAAATATAGTTCTAAATACAAACTTTAGCTATACTCAAAAAGAACCCTGGATTACTGAGCAGGATTGAAGTCTTTTAAAAGATAAGAAAATTTTATGGCTAGAAGGGAGCTGAAAGGTAAACTGTTCCAATAATTTAGGAACAAAATGTACTTGGCCCAGTGATTAAAAAAAAAAAATTGCAAACTCAACAGCTAGTTAGTGACAGAACTAGCTTTATAAAACAGATCTCCAGACTCTCAGTTGAATGCTTATTTTATACGGCATTGTTCGTAATTGTTTGTAATTTCAAGATTCCTAGTTGTAATGGTATCAATTTGACACAATTTAACATCTACATTAATAAACCTTCAGAATTAGGAGAGCTTATTATTTTTAAAATTTTTTACAGAAGAGCCAAATTTCATAAATCTAGGTGCTGTCTTCAAAAATATCTTCTCTATTCCTCTCAACTCCCTGAACATAAAGGGTATTGATACATTGATTCTAATATTCTATAAAGTTTGACATCATTTGTAATCCCATTTCTTAATCTATGCTGTTTGTTAAGTAGAGCAAAGAGAGATTCTTCTTTTTTCCTCAAGTATGTCGACATAGAAGTATATGGGTATATGGAAATATTCAATTTAAACTCACAAATAAATGCTAGGTAATAGATAATATCCCTTGGGCACAAGTCCTTTCACTCATGAAATTATTCTTTTTAAAAATGGAATATCAAGGCAAGTGATGACATATTCTGTTGATACTTATTTAGATGGACAAAGTCATTTCTCCTGAAGAAACCCAAAATTCCTCAATATTATTTCAATTCAGTTCAACTGATCTTGGCGTTTAGAAAAAACAGTATATGATAGATTTACTTATCGCAAACTAGTTAGGCAATTAATCTACATATGCAAAAACCACCACAACACTGAAGAAACATATAAGATAGAAATGAAAATGGTTTAATGAATTGCCCTAGTAAAACATGTGTTAAATGGATCGTATTTATTAATGTGTGGGATATTTGACCATGTTTTATGTTTTGAATGATAATTTTAGACTAAATATCAGAATAAATCATGTGAGGAATGTGCTTTCTGCTTCCATTAAATAAATACTTTTTTGTGGCCACCATCTTCCAAGAAAAGCATTATGTTCCAGCATTTGGGAGTTGAGCAAAATATAGTGAGTTTGTGTGTGGAATCTACAACCTACAGTTGTAGCTATGATTAGGGTGAGAAGCTAAAAGCTGCATCACTGATGTTGTACGGGGACAATTAAGAAATTTTTGAGTTATGAGAATACTTGGAAGATGAGCTTGGAGTAGATAGAAATTATTTAATACAAATCCAGTGCCTAGTAGATGACAAAAATATTGACTGACCCATAAACTGTTGCTAACAATAATAAATATACTATCTTATGTTATTTACATACAGTATTTATTTATCAATTTTGAGAACCGTTTGGAGCAAAATTTTTCTAAAACTGGAACATATGACAATTCTTCAAGAAAACTAACCTTATTTACACAATGTCTTTCTTCAGCTTAAAAAATAAAACTGATATATTCAGCAACTTGTGACTTCAATTTTCCATGTTAAAAATAACCTGAAGGTAGTCTGAAATAACTTTTTGTGGCCACTAAAAGATAACTGGCAGTCACATTAACATTCTCCCAATTTTCAAAACTTTGACATTTAAACAGCAGTTTCTATTTAGTTATACTATCTTCTCCTCTTTCTGAGTATTAACGTTGGCCTTTTGTTTCTCAGGCTTTCCAAGAATGTAGGAAATGTGGCTGAGTTAACGGTTTTGTTTTAATATATTCTTGGAAATTTTATCTTCAGCATTACTGTGGACTTTCAGCAAATGCCTAAAATGGACACAGGTTTTCTAAGTCTAACGAGGCCATGCCTAATAACACCATCAGGTGGTGGAAAAATCATGCAGCAGTAGGTTCTGATGGCAAAGGAGAAGTGTCATGAGTGTTACCTTGCAATCTCTCCCTCTCCCCACTTTTTTGTACTAGTTTCATTGTAATAAAATTAGGGAGAAGATCTCTAGGTGCTGAAGGTACTCACACCACTTTTTAAAGCTGTTATAATAGCATTGGCAGCTTACAGGCATTATTAAACCATAAGATGCAACATGGGCATGATTCATTTTCTATAAGGAAGACAGATGCCCTGGAAAGCATCACGTAGTGAGCTGTGAAGCAATTCTAATCAAGTGTTTGTCCACTTACCAGCCTTTCTGTTGTTTTAAGAATCTGTTTGCATGCAGTCTCAAGGATGGCTCTTCAGAATGAATGCAAGAATAGCATTCACTCTGTAGGTTGAAAACTGCATTGAGCTTTCATGATTGCATTACTCTGTTTTCTGTGTTCAGTATTCAGTTCAGGGCTGATGTGACTTTCCACAACACTGCCTGCAATGAGAGCCAACTATGCCTCATAATCCTCACAAGAAACTACCAGGACAGCTTCAAGACTGGCAAGGTCCGCCCTCACAGACAAATCAGCCCTCCTGTAACCTGGCTTCCCAGCCCAATTTTGCTTAAAGAATAGCATCAATTGCTGGAATATTGGCTTTTGTTTGGTATGATAAATGTTGCCTTGACCACGTAATTAGAGGAGAGGCACCCAAAGTTCCCACTTAGTTAAAACTCTTAAAAGCTGAAATCAACCTGCAACTTAAACTTTATTTCCAAAGAGTTTAGACTTAGTATGTTTTAGACTGGGAGGCATAGCACTCCAAGAGATGAGAGCTATTGTTTTATGTGTTAATAAGGATAAGAATGGGGTTCTTTTGTAGCTAATAGCACTCCTCTAAATCACTGACTTATTTACAGTGGAGGAATGTCATAGATATCATATTTCATCAGCATTGATGGCTTGAATATGTTCCGTGAATAATTACAGTATCTTTTCATCTCCCTTTTGTTATAGGAAACCTTTAGAGTAAAGCCTTTTAAATATGCAGTGGGAGTGTGTAATTCAAGTATCAAGTCTAATGAGAAATTGTTTTGGCAAGTTCAGAACCCTCTCAAAATTCATGAGTTTGGAGTTTCATATCTAATTGGAGCCTTTTAATGCTGGAATAGGTTTACTCTTAGGAAAACAGTGTAAAGCTTTTAAGCAAGGGGGTAGGGGAACCTTTAAGACATACTCAGCGGGAGTCTATGTGATCCAAATTATGTTTATTTAAAAATAGAAACTCCCCTGCTCTGGTGTCTTAACATAAAGGGAATAAAAATGGGAATTATATACACTTCCAAAAGAATGAAAAAGCTTTGAAAAATTGCTGGGCAAAAGCTTTGTGAGTCATTGTTGAGCCAAATAATTGAAAAGTACCTTGAGATGTCTGAGATGTAATGGGGGATTTTGTTCAATGTGTCGCCATTTGTTAGAAATTTTCTCCCAAGAGTATGTGCCAGCTGTGTAAAGACCTAATTTAGATTTTCACTCTCCTAATATCAACTTGGAGCATTCTGAGATCGCTTACCACCACATTCCTAGGTTTTCTGATGAGAACAACTTTCACTCATTTTTTGAAAATGGTTTCTATGCCCCACTTTTGAACTTTCATCTGTGTTACAAAGGCAGGCACATTAGTCATACTAAGTACTCAAATCAAAGAACCTAGAAAACTGATCCTGTCTTGTCTCCTTCCAGTCTCAGAATGATCAGTATGAATGACTCCCATAAGATTTAAACTTAGTGAGAACATATATGTGCACTGAGCAAAAAGAATCAATTCTAAACCTTATGCTTAGAAAGAAGTTTTCAGTGTAAAGCATGTCTTTGTTTGGCAGGGCTGCTATAACAAATATCATAGACTGGTTGGCTTAAAAATAGGAATTTATTATCTCACAGTATAGGAGTCCAAATCAAGTTTTCTAAGGCTGTAACATTCTGGTGGTG
>PVIY010056956.1:0-13086 GCA_004026745.1 Myrmecophaga tridactyla
ACTGTAAAGCTCTCCTACCATTTTTAAGTTCCTTCTTTCTTGACTCAGCATCTACTTGGTGGCTATAAATGTCTGACTATTTTTCTAGGGTTCATTCTAAGGTGATTCTGAGAGTTTTGCTCACTTTTTTTGTTGTTTCAGTGGCAAGATGGACCCTTGGAGCTATTTCCACAGTTTACACTCCACAAAGACAGAAAGCAGACTGGTGTTTGCCAGGGTCTAGGGAGATGGGAAAATGGGAAGTGACTGCCTAATGGGTATGAGGTTTTCTTTTGGGGTGACACAAATGTTTCAGAATTTGAGACAGGGTAGTTGCACGAAAAGTATTAAATTCCATTGAACTGTATACTTTAAGATGGTTAATTTTATGTTAATTTCACCTCAGTTTTTTTTAAATGATGAAAAAAATAATCTCACCCTGTTCTGTGAATTTGTATACATGCACAGTTTTATACAAATCTCCTAAAATTGAAGATATTTATTTCTTCTTGATTTTATCTGAGTTCTTTTTCTTAACTAGTATAAATACTATAGTCATATTTTCAAAGAACCAACCAAAAAGCCTATGGAAAAACACATTTAAATAAATCATAGGTCAGGCAAAATCATATCTGAAATTAGAAAATATTTGGAACTAAGCAATAACAAAAAATAACCTGTGGGATGCTGCTAAATAGATGATTAAAGGGGCATTATAATTGAAAAGTATTAAATTAAGCATTCAAAACTAAAGCAACGGTGGGCCATGGTGGCTCAGCAGGCAGAGTTCTCACCTGTCATGCCGGAGACCTGGGTTCGTTTCCCAGTGCCTGCCCATGTATTTAAAAAAAAAAACAAAAGCAAAAAAAAAGAAAAGAAAATGGCTCCACATGCCCGGGCCTCTAAAAAAATAAAAAACTAAAGCAAGTGTTAAAAGAACAAATGAGTAAACCCAAATAAATTAAAAGGAAATAAAGAAATTAATGAAATAAAATAAAAAACAGAGAAATCAGCAAAAAGTAACAGAAGCTAGCTCTTCAATTTATAAATAAAATAGATAAAACCTTTGAAAAGATTGGAGGAGGGACAATAGAGATAATTACCAGGAACAAATAGGGACCATAACTACAGATAGAGCCAGAAGTTTTACAACTTACTAAATCTGACTCAAGAAGAAACAGTAAACTGAATAGAGATACAACTATTAAATACATTGGAAAAGGAGTTTAAAAACAGTTGTTGACACTTATAGTTACCTAAATCCCTTTCCCTCTTTGGATAGGGAATGCCACAGTGTCCTTTTACGCTTAGGCGGGGTTGGCAAGGTTTCAAATATGTCCACCCTACTAAGGGGTCCGAACTCCAGGGACAGTTAAAATGACTCAGAGGCTGAATTATTCAAATAATTCAGCTCAACAGACCAACCCTTCAGATCAATGTGTGTACTTTAGTGCATTAACTTAAGAACGTCATAAAACAATGGACTGCGGCATCTCCTCCCCAACAGGAAGTTGGGGGAAACATATTAGTTTTCCAAAAGATTCATCTGTGAAACAGTAGCTAAAACTAGCTACTCCGAGCCTCTAATCAGAAACCGCGGCCCACTTAAGTCTGGAAGCTAAAAACTATTGATTAAATGTTTGCAAAGGCACAAAAAAAAAAAAAGAAAGAAAGAGAGAAAGAAAAGAAAAGGACCCGGTGTGGCTTCAGACTAAAAGTCTCTGTAGTACAGGGATCTAACAGTCCCCGTGAGCAAGATTTCACAAGAGTGAGATGACCTGGAAAACCACGGGTTACGCTTCGGAGTCGGACCCACGCGGCGGTTCCAGGAGAACTGGCGGCGCGCCCGGCTCCCGCGGTCCCGAGCCTGCGGGGTCCCTGCGCGGGCTGGAAGCCGCAGCTCCGCCCTCTGCCCGCCGGTCGGGGCAGCATCCCCGGGGTCCTCGCACCCCTCCCCGCCGTCAGGCCGGCGCCCCAGCAGCGACCCACCTCCTCGGCGTCCTGGCCCAGGGGGATGCCGAGGCTCCTGAGGCCCTGCTGCAGCTCGACGATGTCCACCACCCCGTCGGCGTTGCGGTCCAGCTGCTGGAAGAGGGTCTCGTAGCGCGTCGGCGGCTCCGCGGCCTCGCAGGCCGCCGCGGGCAGCACGAAGCCCCGCAGCCAGCGCAGCATGGTCCCGGGGGCGCGGGGCGGCCCGGCGGAGGGAAGTCACCGGAGGCCGAGCGCGCGGCCGCCCTGGCAGTGGGAGCGCCGAGGGCCGCGCCCAGGCTGCCCGGGGACTGCACTACGGCCGCCGTGCTCTGCTGGGAGGAGCCCGCCGCCCCGCGCCGTTTGCTGCGTCGTCCGGGGCGAGGTTTCCGCGCGGCGCTCGGGGCGCAGGAGCCCGGGAACCCCTCCCGAGACCCGCTCGGCGCGCAGGGCGTGGTCCCTCCGGTGCGGAGCCGGCCGGGGAGGCGCCCTCTGCTGCTCGAGAGAAGCTCGTCAGGCGCCGGCCTTGGAAAGAGTCCCAGAGAGAGACAGAGAGAGAGAGAGAGAGGGAGACAGGAGTTGGACGTGCAGGTTCTTCAAAGGCTCTTCGTGCATTTTGGAGGCATTTGGAGGCCCCCTTCGGGCTTGACGCCTATGCGAACTGCTCAGAGGCGCTTCTCTCCACTTCCAAACTGGGCCACATCGGGCTTTGTCTCACAGGGATCTCTGACTTTTTCCTGTGACTCTACATGACACTGAACTTCAGTCCACTTCACTGCTTCAGTGAACTCTCAATACTCTATGCTTAAATTTTTATGTGTAAAGCCCTCACCTCCCTCCTTCCTTTTCTTCTCTCTTCACTTTCTTCCTTCCTCTATTCCTTCCTGCATCATCAGTTTATAACTATTATGTAGGTTTGGGTGAGGAAAGCAGCCCTGCAAGGATCAAGACTTAAGGAAAGAAGGTGACTCACTGGCTAAGCCGCCTGAAGTCGGAGAACTGGTTACCTACAAGGGGGATTAAGCAAATAAGTAAATATCTTGTGGATAATGAGAACTGGGCTTCTTGCTTTTGGAGAAGTGAGTTACCAATATGAAAAGGAGAAAACTAGAATGAACCCTGTAGTGTTGAATTGGAATTGGCCGTTTTGGTGTGAATTCGTGTTTTTCAATATTTTTAAGATGCAAGAAGAAATATACAGGTGTGAGTGTGTATTGTCGTGTGGGGGGGGTATATGCACACATATAGGTATATTTCCTAGCTCGGTACACTAAGACAACCTAAGAGCAGTGACATCCATGTAGCAATGAGCATACATGTTGCCCAGGTCTTTCTTTCTAAATACCATCTCCAAAAGGAAGTCAGGGAGACAAATAAACAAGTAAAATATATAATAGATTTGATGTGGTAGTGCCATGGAGAAAAATTAACCCAGTAAGAGGCAGGGAAGGTAGGACTTCTGTTCTAGTTTGCTAGCTTTCGGAATGCAATATACCAGAAATGGAATGGCTTTTAAAAAGAGGAATTTAATGAGTTGCTAGTTTACAGTTCTAAGACGGAGAAAATGTCCCAATTAAAGCAAGTCTATAGGAATGTGCAATCTAAGGCATCCAGGAAAAGATACGTTGGTTCAAGAAGGCTGATGAAGTTCAGGTTTTCTCCCTCAGGTGAGAAGACACATGGCGAACACAGTCAGGGTTCCTCTCTCAGCTGGAAGGGCACATGGCAAATATGGCATCATCTGCTAGCTTTCTCTCCTGGCTTCTGGTTTCATGAAGCTCCCTGGGAGGTGTTTTCCTTCTTCATCTCCAAAGCGCTTGCTGATGGACTCTCTGCTTCGTGGTGCTGCTGCATTCTCTGCTCTCTCCAAATCTCCTTCATTCTCCAAAATGTTTCCTCTTTTATAGGATTCCAGAAACTTATCAAGACCCACCCAAATGGGTGGAGACATGTCATCACATAATCCAGTTTAACAACCACTCTTGATTAAATCACATCTCCAGGAAGATGATCTGATTACAGTTTCAAACATACAATGCTGAATAGGGATCAGAAGAAATGGCTGCCTTTACAAAATGGGATTAGGATTAAAACATGGTTTTTCTAGGATACATACATCATTTCAAACCAGCACAACTTCCATTCCAGAGTTTCTGTTTTAGGGATGGATTATGGGTGGGAGTTTCAAAACTAATGAACGGATTTCCTGCTATTACTGGAACTCTTAATCATACCTCCAGATATAATAGCTACAAGAAATTTGGCCCAATAAATAACAACAAAAATTTAAAATCTACAAAACTATTTAAACATTCTCTCAGGCATTCATTTTTAAAGTTAACCTGTGAGGAGAGAAATTTCAAATGTACTTTTCCAATTTTTAAGTATTTACCACATGTTTTATAACAGGACTTTCTGTTCAGTCTTTTCTTTCTGGCCTTTTTGCTGCATAGACTCAACTCAGTGTGCTGCTTTGCCTTGAGTTTACGTTGACACAAGTTTGTTTGCTTGTATCTTTGTAGTATCTTTAAATTCATGACTGCTTGTATTTTTGTAGTACTGTGTCTGCACTTATACCTTTATAATAAGTTTCAAATAGTTTGACCGCAATTCAATATGCAGAGTTCATCCCATTAGTGCGTTTTCAAAGTGTCATTTTCTTCTGAAGAAAAGGTTACTCTTTTGGGAAAAAAATGGGGCAGAGGTACAATGTAATGTTGCTAACAGCTCAGTAGAGGGTGCTATCGTTAAAGATGAGGGATGACTTTGGGCTAAATAGTAAATGCCAACAGAGGGTGCGGGCAGGAGGGGATGAGAGGAAAGAAGGAACTGGATCTATATTGTTTTAGCCATCAATATAGTTTTAGATCCTGAAAATACACTCAACAAAAGGCATAGAACAAAAATATTATGATTTAAATTCTGGGAGAAAATAAAATACTAGCAGGAATGCAGCTTTTTTTATTTTTTTGGTTTAAAAATAATCTTCTCTGTCTACATACATCTGCTGTGCACTTCAGTATTATTTTAGTTTGCTAAATGCTGCTGGAATGCAATATACCAGAAATGAAACGACTTTTAAAAGGGGAATTTATTACATTACAAGTTTACACTTCTAAGGCCACAAAATGTCCAAACTAAGGCATCCAGAAAAGATACCTTTACTCAAGAAAGGCCAATCTGGGAAGGCACATGGCTGGCACTTTGTTCCCAGTTCCATTGCTTCTAGCTTCTGATATTGGTGGTTTCCTGTCTGTGGGCCTTCACTTAGCTCTTTCCGGACACAACTCTGGGTTCTGGCTTGTTTAACATCTCATGGGAAGGCACATGTCAATGTCTGCTGGGCTCTGGATCTCCAAACATCCATGTCTAAGAGCCTGCTCTTTCTGTCTGCATCCCAACCATCTTCAAATGTCTATGTCTCTATTGGCTCTGAAGCAATTGTGCTTTCTCCAAAATGTCTCCCCTTTTAAAGGACTCTAGTGAACTATTCAAGACCCACCTTGAGTGGGTGGATTCACATCTCCATCTAATCAAAAGACCACACCCACAACTGAGTGTCACATCTCCATGGAAACAATCCAACCAAAAGGTCCTACCCACAACTGGGTGTGTTACATCTCCATGGAAACAATCTAAAGTTTCTACCCCACAATATTTAATCAAGATTTAAAGAAACATCACTGCCCCCACAACATTGGATCAGGAAAAAGAGCATGGCTTTTCTGGGGTACTTAACAGCTTCAAAGTGGCACAAGTATAATTAAAATAAATCAACAGAAGAAATACAGTATATTTATCTTTTAAAAGTATTTATATATTGCAAAAGCAATCTACCATATCAGCATCCTTTCACCAATAGCAAATAAATCAAAGGTTCACATTGCATCAGGAAACTTATTAACCCCGTGAATGACCTCTCAGTGATTGAGCCTTCTAACTAAGCCCTAAAGTATATAATGTGACTGTCTGCTGAAAAAAAAAAGGAGCATGAGATGGTTAAAATTAGTTTTGTAACCCTTGCTTTTCTGGCAAATGAATTACTTTTTAAGTTGTTATAGTCCTGATTCGTCTTCATTATTATTTATTTTAATTAACCTTCCCTTTTAATATTTATAGTTTCAAATGTCTTCTAGATGTTGACTCTGTATAAGGCACTGTATTACATGTATGTGTAGTAAATTTATACTCATATTAAATCCTAGTTTTTATACTATATTTTATTTTTCCAAAAATAAGTAATCCTTTTCTCTCCTTTGAACGCTGTTGTGACTCTGATGGAATGAGCAAGTTAGAGAAAGAGGCGTCCTAGAATAGGGAAAAAGAGAAGACACTAAACACACCTGCCTCTCCCTTGCAGGCGTCCCCTCTGCAGCAGGCCTGAGCAGGGGAAGAGGAAGAAGTTTAAACTTTAAACTGAGATTGAGGTTCTGATGACTAAACTGGAACTTTTGATGACTAAACTCTTACTTTTGGAAGAGCCTTTTATTAACTGCAGGTGATAAGGAGAGTTGTAAAACTTGCCCTAAAATTCATCTAGTACAAGGGAAGAACTAGCCCCACAGAATATACTTAAAGTGAGACTGGAAAACACAATTAAAATGACCTGATAATTGCATCTATGATGTTTTGAAGCTGTATACACACAAGAAAAACATGTTCTTAAATCTAATTCATTCCTCTGGGTCTGAACCCGCTGTAAGCAGGACTTTTGATGAGGTTCCTTCAGTTAAATTCTTGCTTACCTCAATCAGGATGGGTCTTAATCCAAACACTGGCATTTTTTATAAACAGAATGAAATTTAGACAGAGAGAGAGAGAGAGAGACAGACAGAGATAGAGGGAGCAGCCAGAAGCTGAATATCAACAGAAAGAGAAGGGAGAGGCCAGGAGACACCGCCATGTGCCTTGGTGTGTGATAAACTAAGAACCAAGGACTGCTGGCAGCCAGCCTCTGAATGCTGCAGTTTTCATGGAGAAAACACCACACTGATGATGCCTTTGGCCATTCTCTAAGACTCAAACTGTGAGCAAATAAGTTCCCATTCTTTAACCTGGCCCAATTCATGCTAGACCAGTCTAGGAAACTAAAATAGCATCCCACTAGTTATGCTTGTTTCCGTATTTGTTCAGCTACAACTGTTTCACTGAACATAGAGATATTTAAGATAAATGAGTAGAGACAGTTATTAGAGAAATTCTAAATTCTAGATGCTTTACATATATTATTCTCGTTGAGGACTCATAAGAATCCTACAAAGTAGGAATTAATACATCTTTTTTCATATGTGAAAACTGATTATCGACAATATTGACTGACTTTCCTAAGTGACAAAATCATGATTCATATCCATATTTGTTTGGTTCAAATGATCTTGTCCTTTCTAAACATCACATCAGATCAGTTCCTTCTCTCAGTATGTTTAACTTCCAGCAAATTTACCTAAAATCTCTGAGTTCCAGTCTCCTAGTGTGCAATATTGTATTAAAGCCCTCATCATTCGGTTTTGCCAATCTTAACTAACAGTAACATCCTCAAAGGTCCCATTTACAAATGGGTTCATACGCACAGCAACACAGAATAAAACTTGAACATGTCTTCTGTCGGGTACTTGATTCAATCCCCAACAAATCATATGAGCTAATACTCTATAGAGCATGATATTAACTCAAAATTATTATTATTGGAGGAGGCTATCAATACCTATTTTCCTTTTACTTCCGCCCTTGCGTAAAAATGGTGTTGGTATAAAAGCATAAAGCAGATAATGGAGAAAATTCTTTTTCATTTATATCACTACACTGAAAGATTTATTTGGATTATACAAATCATTATCAGTCTAATTATTATTTTGCTTCAGTTACCTCAATTATGTGTGAATGAATTAAAATAAAGCTTGCTACATTACACCTGTTAGAATTTTCTTTAACCAAATTTATTTAATAAACCTCAGAAGAACTTCCTGCTGCCCACACAACATCCTACACAAACTTCCTGGTAGACTTTTACAACCTGATGGGGTGAGGAAATAAACAGCATTATAAACAACAGTTCAGCTTGCACTGAGAATTTATTGTCCTCTCCCGAAGAGAACAAAGGCTATTTAGAACAGAGAGGTGGTGACTAAGAGAATCAGGTATTATACAATTACTATTTTTCAAAAAAAAGTTTATTTTATTTTAATTTATTTTGTTATTTATATTGATTTAATTATTTAATTTAGTTTATTACTTTAATGGAGTAAAATAATACTATTTTATTCTTGCGTATTTTTTCTTTTCAACCCCCACTTATGGCATTTAATCTTAAAAACCAAGGATACTTCACTAGCCAGCTGTGTTAAAGTAGAATGATTTCTTCAGCCATCTCAAAATTCTCTCCTTTATAACAGTTTTGGTACTTTTAAATGACCTTCGTAATTTTCTTTCTGATGACAAAACAAATACATATTTATTGTATGGAAAAGACAGAAAAGCACAAAGTAAATAACATTCATTATTCCACCATCCAGAGATTTAATTTCGGCATATAATCTTTAAATCTTTTGGCTCTGTATGTGCGTGTGTGCATTTCTCCCTTTCCTTTTTATATAACTGCTTTATTGCCTATATTTCTTTTGGTTAAAGTGAGCTTAGGCTATAAACACTGTTTTGAATTTTCTTTTCCTCACTGATATAATATGAACTTTTCCCATGTCACTATTATTCTCCTATATCATCATTTTAAAGATTTGCTCAATATTATACTGTCAGACTTAACTAATATTGTATTAAACATGCCAGTTTTTCCAATTCTTTGCTATTATGAACAATGGGAAAGGTAAACACTCCAGTAGATAAATTTTTTTTTGATATCCATGCTGATTTCCTTAGGATAACGTTCTGGAAGTGAAATTGCTCAATTATGGCTTTCTCTGCCATAATTGTCAAATTGCCCTCCAGTAGGTTTAGACTAATATAAAATAGGCAGATATGAGAATGCTTTAAATGTTTTTAATGCAAGTACTGATTAAAAGAATATTATAAACTTTCCCAATTAAAGAGGTGAAAATATTGTCTTACTTTAATCTGCAGTGCTTTGAGTAATATTGCTTTAACTTTCACATTTAGGTATTAGCCATTTCAGCTCATTTTTTTTATATTATGTAAGGCAGGGCTTGAGGTTCATATTAATCTGTATTGATATTCAGTTGTTCCAAAGCCTATAGGCTATAATTTCCCCATTTCCTAAACATCTTTGTCAAAAATCACTTGACCATACATGTGAGGGTCTATTCCAAGAGTAATTTATTCCACTGACCTAAATGTTTAACATCATGCTGATATCACACTATCTTATGACTATCAATTTAAAGTAGTCTTAAAACCAGGTAGGATAAGTCCTCAAACTTTTTTTTCAAATTGTCTCATATATTCTCTCTCCTTTGCATTTCCGTATACATTTTAGAATCAGCTTGTCGAGTTCTTAAATAAAAAAAAAGAAAACCTGCTGGAATTTTTATCGAGATTACGTTAAATCTCTAAATCTTTTTGGTAGCGTTATAATGTAATTATGGTGATTTTTAAAAAAATTTTTTGTAGTTTTCTATTTTACAGCATACAAGCCACATATATTTTGTTTATGCATTTCAAGGTTGTTGATACTATTATAAATGTTTTTTTTCCATTTCCCATTGTTCATTGCTAATATATGAAAATAAAAATGATTTCTGTATCTTGAACCTATAACCTTGCTAAAATCTCTTATGAGCAGTTTTTATAGATGTCCTATGATTTCCCCTCAGATGTTGATGTCACCTATGAATACAATTTCATGGAGTCTCGTCCTACACATACACAGCTGAGCATTCCACCAAGCCTCAAGAGGACCCCAACCCAGATATCTGGAGCTCCTTCTCTGTAAATTTCCATCCTCCATTTCTCTGACATACATTTTCTAACCGCCTCAGCCTCCATGAACTCTAATTTTTGTTTCCTCAGCTTAAAAAGACTGCCTTGTGGACGCACGGGTGGTTCCAAGGTAGAATGCTTGCCTTCCATGTGAGAGACCCAGGTTTGATTCCTGGACCATGCACCTAAAAAGAAAAAGAAAGACTGCTGTGCATTCTTGGGTCCCCCTCACTGCCACTGCACTGGAGTCTGGTAAATTCAACTACCCAGAGAGTGGGGTGGTGGTGGAACTCATCTCACTTATTTCCCTTCTCTCAGGGACCATGGTCGATGCTGTACAATATTTAGAAATAATTTTTTCAGTCAGGAAGGCTATTTCAGTACCAGTTAGTCCATTATGATCAAGAACATAAGTTTGCTTTGCTATTATTACATATATTAAATATATTTATTGGCCATTTGGATCTTGTTTTATGTGAATTACCTATTCATGGCCTTTGCACATATTTTTGTTGGGAAGTATATTTTTTCCTACTATTTTCAAGATCATAGAAAATCAACTTGATTTGAAAAACGATGTCTAAAAAATAAATATTTCATAGATTTTAATCTTTTAAAAATGTTAGATATCTTTCCAAGATTGTGGCTAGTATTAAAATTTTATTATGGTGTTTCACTTAGAAGGTAAAGGATCAGGGCAAGATGGTGGCATAGTGAGGTGTGGAATTTAGTGTGTCCTCCAGGGAAGCTAGTAAATAGCCAGGAACAGTAGAGAGCAACTGCTGGGGGAACATCAGTGACCGGAACACACAGTGTTTACCAGCCTGAACCAGGTGGAACTGCTGAGATCCCACACAGCACTGTAAGTACCCCAAGCCATGGAAGTGGTGTTCCTCCCCAACAGGCAAAGCAGGCTGGTTCCCCAAGGGGAAAGGAAACAGACTTTACTAGCAGCAAGGGCTTAGCCCAACCCAGCTCCAAATATGGAATTAATTAACAAATTCTGACTACTGAAAACAGGCCCCCAGCCTGGAATAAGCACTAAAGAAACTAGGAGTTTTTGCCCCAGCAGAGACGGAGCAAGGGGCAAGCTGACAGAAGAAAAAAAAAATAGAAAAAAACAGGCTTTTTTTTGGTCAGCACAAAATACTGGAAAAGGGCTGGACTCCAACAAAAAAGGGACACATAGAGCCACATATCAACTCAAGCTCTTCATTGACAAACTTGAGAAGTAGCGGTCCAGCTCAGTAAAGGCTTTTTTTTTTGCTTTTTTTCCTACTCCTTAACAGCTCATTGGATAAAACTGGAAGCATCCTCAGGCTCCAGCAGTGTCCTAAGCAAGGGCAGAATTAAGCTTGTCTGAGAGACTAAGTAATCAGTTAGGTGAAAGGAGTTAGCTTTGTAAAGGGTATATCTTCCCCCAAGAGAAAGGCAAGGCCCAGCTTAGGTGGAATCCCTCCTTCAAGGAATTCAAGCCCCAGGGACTGGTAAATTGAATCAATTAAAGACCTCATATTACCTCACCTCTGTCTCAACCACACCCCTGGCAGGGAGAGTCTGCTGAAATTAAAGGCATCATATCACGTTAAGCTGGTGAGAAGCTGCAGGCAGACAAGTGCCACATGCTGGGCAGGAAAGGAAAAGCACAGTCTAGAGGCTTCATAGGGAAGTCTGACAACCTGCTGGGTCTCACCCTCAGGGAAGTGTGGTGCTGACTACTCCTTCCTCCTGAGACATGGGCCTGTCTGGTCTGGGAAAAATAAGAACTGAAAAATTCTGATCAGTTAAACAGAACCTATGCTAGAGCTCTAGAATAAGTTGGATTGAATATCAAAGAACAGATAGAGAACAAAGCCATCCGGCAAGAAAATCCTAGGGGGGGAAAGAGTGAAAACAACCTCCAGAATAAACTAATTAAGGAAATCAAATGCCTAGATGCTTGCAAAAATCAACAATCATACTAGGAAAATCGAAGATATGTCCCAGTCAAAGGAACAAACCGCACTTCAAATGAGATACAGGAGTTGAAATTACTAATTCAGGATGTTTGAATAGACATGGAAAATCTTATCAAAAATCAAATCAATGACTTGAGGGAGGATATAAAGAAGACATAAGGCGAACAAAAAGAAGAACTCAAAAGTTTGAAGAAACAAATCACAGAACGTATGGAAATTAAAGGCATAATAGAAGAGATGAAAAACAATGGAAGCCTACAACAATAGATTTGCTGAGGCAGAATAAAGGATCAGTGAACTAGAGGACTGGATATCAGAAATCCAACACACACAAAAATATATATGGAAAAATATGAGCAGTGTCTCAGGGAATTGAATGATAACATGAAGTGTATGAATATACATGCTGTGGGTGTCCCAGAAGGAGAAGAGGAGGGAAAAAGAGAAGAAAGACTAATGGAGGAAATAATCATTGAAAAATTCCCATCTCTTATGAAAGACATAAAATTACAAATCCAGCATATGCAGCACACCGCAAACAGAATGGATCCAAACAGATATCTTCCAGTCTTACTAGTCAGATTGTCAAATATCAAAGAGAAAGAGAGAATTTTGAAAGCAGCAAGAGAAAAGCAATCCATCACATACAAGAAAATCTTAATAAGACTGTGTGGATTTCTCAGCAGAAACCATGGAGGTGAAAAGACAGTAGTATGATGTATTTAAGATTCTAAAAAAGAGAAATACTGCCAACCAGGAACTCTACATCCAGAAAAATTGTCCTTCAAAAAATGAGGAGGAAATTAAAATATTTTCAGGCAAACAATTATTGAGAGAATTTGTAACTAAGAGATCAGCTGAAATAAATACTAAAGGGAGCACTACAGGAAGATAGGTAAAGGAAGGAGAGAGAAGTGTGGAGAAGAGTGTAGAAAAGAAAATTATCAGTAAAGGTAAAAAGAGAAAAAAATGTAGATATGACATATAAAGTCCAAAAAACAAAATGGTAAAAGAAAGTATTGCCTTTACAGTGATAATATTAAATGTTAATGGATTAAATTTCTCAATCAAAAGACATAGACTGGCAGATGGCTTTTAAAGCAAGACCCATCTATATGCTGTCTATAAGAGACTCATTTTAGATCCAAGAACAAAAATAGGTTGAAAGTGAAAGGTTGGGAAAAGATATTTCAGGTAAACAACAATCAGAAAACAGTAGGAGTACCTATACTTCTTCATGGAATATTTTCCATCAAGCAAAACAGGGAAATGGGGTGGAAGCAGAAAGGAG
>PVIY010056957.1:0-13093 GCA_004026745.1 Myrmecophaga tridactyla
AAGACAACGTTGTGGAAGGTCAGCGACTGCTTGTCGTCGATGGTCCATCTGAAGGTCACGTCCGAGCCAGCGTCCACCACAGGGCTGTACCTCTGCGGGCAGAGCAGGGGCGGGGCTCTGCTCAGGCCCGTGGGGCGTGGCTGGGGCCCCTCCTGTGTGCCGCCAGCCCAGCCCCTGCCACCCCTGCGAGGTGCACTGGCACTCGTGAGGATGAGAGGCGGGTTGCCTGGCCGAGCCTCACCCCAAGCCCTGACCTTAAGATGCTGTGGGAGGAAGGCTTGGGCTATGGGGACGTGGGGGCTATGGGGCAGAGCGGGGTGGGGCTGAAGGCCAGGTCCACACCCAACTCCACAGCCCCAGCTGAGGGGTCTCAACCGCATGAGCCTCAGTCTCCTCATCTAGTGCCGGAGAAGAGTCAGCCCCCTGAGCCCCTGCAGGCCCACTGCCCGGCTCCTCTTCGAGACCCCCCACGTTGAGCAACAAAGGGCCTTTTGGGGAGGCACACAGCCGGCAGGGGCCATGCCAGGCCTTCTGGATGCCTGCTAGGGTCCTAGGACCAGGTCGCGGCTGCCCTGTGGAAGGGGTGGGGCCCTAGGACAAGCAATGGCCACAGCCACCTTCCCATTCACATGTCAGGCCCTGATGCCCAGCGCTTGGAGAGCTTGGTGGGAAGGCGCTGGGGTGGGGGATCTTGGGCTCAAGTGAAACCACCTGTTACATGAGCCGCGGCTGTGGAACAGTTACAGAGCCACCGCCTCAACTGCAACTGGTAAAGGGCAAGTGAGGGGGCATCTGCGGACTGTTCTGGGGGCCGCAGCCCTGCAATACGTGGACCCGCAGACAGCGTCCCCAACACCGGCGGCGCACTCACCACCAGGACGCCCTGCAGCACACGTGACTCTGGGCTGGGTGAGGCGCGGAGGCCGCGGACAGGCTGCTCAGCCGTCACCTGCAGTCTGAGGCTGGCACGGCTGGCACTATTCTCTGCCACCACGTCCACCACGTGCTGGCCCTCGCTGAGCCCCGGCATCGGCAGCACGGAGAACAGGCTGCTATTGGGTTCATGGGCACAGCCAGGCACCAGGGCAGCCCCCAGGGAAGGGCAGGTGGCCTCGAAGGGCACAGTGACATTGCCCTCAGGCCAGCGCGCCGTGGCTGTGGCATTGACTCCCACGTCCACCCGGAGTACCAGGGTCGCGCCGTCAGTCGGCACATAGAGGCGGCCATCGTGGGCGACAGGGAAGACAACCTGAAGCCCGGCCACAGGAGAGACCACATCAAAGCTGCAGGACAGGTTGTGTGTGGACACGCCATTGCCCACCATGGCCTGGACCACATAGTGCCCAGGACGCCGCAGCCCAGGGTTGGGCCCAGGGCCCAGCAAGGGTGTCAGGCGCTCGGTAGCACCGAGCAGCCGCAGGGCACAGGACGGGCCGGGCGGAGCAGCCTCCAGCTGTGCAGGCAGGAGGGGCAGCCATGCCGAGGCAGTGGCAGACATGTAGGGGGCCCCACGGGCTGGGGGGCCGAGCGCTGCAGGGCAGCGCAGGAAGGCCCCAGGGCCTGCATCGTGCTGCAAGCCCAGGAGATCGCCAGGGAGCAGGGGGACGTCCTGGCCGTGGAAGGTGACCTGTGGGAGAGGGTGGGTGCTCGTCACGGCCTCATGCCAGCGCCAGGCTGGTCGGGGCCACAGAGAGCCCCGCAAGGGGCCCAAATCACAGCCACCAGCACCTGCCCTCAACCGCACGGCGCCAAGGAGTCCTGCGAGCAGGGCCGGGGCCTCCCTCCCGGTGCTCACAGACAGGGACAGACACGCAGCCAGAGACACACCGCATACATGCTGTGGATGGCACTGTGGGGAGAAGGGCTGAGAGGAATGCAGGCCAGGTAGGTGCCTCCCTGCATGGGCCTCAGAGGGGAGGTTGCGGCCAAGACTTGAAGGCTGGGAAGGCGGCACCAAACAGTGGGAGGGGAGGCAACCTCCTCAGCAGATGCAGCAAGCGCCAAGGTCCTGGGGGGAGCACCTGGAGCTATGAGCAGGGTGGGGCAAGCCCGGGGCACTGGCTGGGGAGCACCCTGCACCAGGCAAGGGCACACACCGAGTACTGCGCCGGCGGCCCCGCAGGCACGGAGAAGAGGAACTCCTTCCACAGCGTATAGGCGGCGCCGGGGAGTCCGGGTGCAGGCATGGACCCGTTGGCCCAGGCCTGAGGGCGGCAAGGGGCGTCCAGCGGCACACAGACATTGGCTGCAGGGCACCAGCGCCCCTCCGGCATGCATTCAGGGGCCACCTCGGTCCTGTTGTCAGGGGACCCACTCTCGGGCTCACTGTCTCTTGGGGCCCCTGCAAGGAGAGGACGGGGTTTGGGGTACGCCAGTTAACAACAGGTAACATTAGGGACCCCAACAGAGTCCCAGCTCTCCTGGCTTCACCATCACCTCCTACCCACCCCACACAAACCTATGCCCAGGAGGCCCCGCCTGGCGTGTGCGGGGGCCCAGAGGAGACACGTGCGCATCTCCCCGGGCCGTGTCCCACCTGCTCCTCCTGGGGGCCGGTGAACCTGCAGCCGCAGCTGGGCAGGCCGCCGCAGCTCCCAGGTCCCGAACTCGGCCGCAACGAGGAAGGCTCCAGGCCACAGGCTCAGGCCAGGGAACACCATCACCTGGGGGCAGAGCACAGCGCCTGAGCGCCCCGGGCTGCCCACTGTCTGTGCCCGGGCAACACCAAGACCGCGTGGGAGGAGGCCCCCAGGACCCCCACGCGGCCATCAGATGCCATGTTTTATGTTGAGGGAAACACTGTCACTTGGGAGAAAAGTCAGCGTGAAAACCACCTATGAGCAGCAGGATCCATGTATTGATTTTAAAAATAATCCACAAACACCCAGAGAAAAACATAGGAGGGGTCAGAGCACTCGATGGCCTTCGTCTCCAGCACGATTTTCTAGATTGTCTATTACGGGCACACATGACTTCGACCAGGTCCAGGAAGAAAAACCTGTCTTTGAACAGAAACAGGCTGTGACCAGAGCAGGGCAGGGGCCTCCAGAGCAGCCTCCCGGGGAGGCTGGGTAAAGAAGATTCCAGAGCATCATGGGCCAGCCTACCTCCACGGGCTCCCTGGGAGCAGAGAGAGCGTCCTGCGGTGCCAAGGGAGTTGGGGGTCCCTGCAGGTCCCCGCTGGGCGCTCCTTCGAGGAAGTTCTCGGCATCCCACACAGGGCCTGCGGGACGCGGGGACCAGGAGGGTAGCATCTGCGCGGAGCCACCCGGTGCTGCCTAGTGAACAGCAGTAGGGTTGACTGCGGCCTGGGTGGGAGCAGCCCCGACCCACGTACCTCCAGGCCTCAGCTCGCAGACGTAGCTGTGAGGCGCCGAGCACAGGTCCGTGTTGCACTGCCCGGCGGGCCCCAGGCGCACGCAATGCTCGGCGGTGGCGGGGTGTGGCTCCCCGGGCAGCCAGTTCTGGCAGCTCTCCAGGCTGAAGGCCTCAGCTGGGGGTGCCGCATCTGCCTCCAG
The DNA here is from genome assembly GCA_004026745.1 of Myrmecophaga tridactyla. Lineage (NCBI taxonomy): Eukaryota > Metazoa > Chordata > Mammalia > Pilosa > Myrmecophagidae > Myrmecophaga > Myrmecophaga tridactyla. The sequence goes on from PVIY010056957.1 coordinate 3,519, forward strand.
CCCCTCCACAGCCGAGAAGCCAATCCACACGTCCAGGCTCCTGCAGGCAGACGGCAGGTGCTCAGGGGCTCCCAAAAGACGACACCTTCAGAGGGTGCATGCTGTCTGCCGGGCAGCAGCCCATGTGGCGAGCCCTGTCACGCTCCCATTTCCCAGATGGGGAAACTGAGGCTCGGGGACGTGACTTGGCTGAGGAGGCCTACACCCCCATCACGAGACATCGGGAAGCAGGACAGAGGCGAGAACAGATGCGAGCCCTGGCCCTGCTGTGCTAAAGGGAAGCGCACTTCCCACCAGACTGGGTGGGGAAAACTAGACGTCTAAAATGCTGTCCTCTGCGTGGGCGGCTCTTGGCCCCCTGCCCCCGCCCCGGCAGGATAAGCCAGCAATCAGGGCAGGGCTGGGGGTGGGGCTTGGGGGGTACAGCATGAGAAGCAGGAAACAAAGCAGCCACCACGGCTGCCCAGGACCAGCCCTGCCAGGGAGGCCCAGAGCTGGGGGGAACAGATTCCCAGGACCCAGAGCATCTCCCCTCAAAGATGCCTCCCCATGGACGGCCGCAGCAGGGATGGACTGCAGGCTGGACTCAGGCCCCAGGTGCATCTCGCACATGGGGTGCTTCCCCCAACGTTCACAGAGGCTGCCCCACCCTCCACACCCACATCTGTGTCTATAGCACCATCATGGACAGCTGTCAGCTGGGCAGGATGTGGGGCTGCATCCGCGGAATAAGGCAATGACAACTCGGTCAGGCTGGCCAGCTGGACACAGCCCCTCTGGCCTACCCACCAGCCAATCACCTCCTCACCCTCCTCCTATACCTCTTCAGGCCTTGAACTCTGCTCCCAACCCTGCACTCTGGAGATTCCCTCCCAGCCACCCTGGGGTCCCACGACAGGCCCTTAGGGGCCAAAGCAGGCACCTGGTGACCTGGGAGACGAGGAAGTGCTGGACAGCAGGGCTGTCCACCATGGCGAGGGCGGCCCCGGCCCAGGCCCTGCACTGCTCCTGTGCCTGTAGCCAGGCTGCCTTCTCTGCCACCAGGCGGTAGCAGTGCCCATTGCCAGGGAAGACCTCCGTGTCCAAAGGGCAGAGAGGGTGCACCACTGGAGGGAGTGGAGAGAAGGGGTGTGGGGAGAGGGAAATGGGGAGGGCATAGCAGGGGGCAGACGGGGAGGTAGGGGGTACGACAGATGGAGAGGGGTGAGAGGGGGGTGGGGGGGTTGGGCAGGGAAAGGCTCATCAGCCTATATCCCCCACCCAGCTTATGGGACACAAGCAGCCCCGGGGGAAGCACACAAATGAGTTGGGGTGGCGAGCCATACCCCCAGGGGGATCACGCACCCTGGGCCGGCCCCTCGCCCAGGGCCACGATGCTGTAGGAGGCCTCCAGGCCTGTGCCGCCCCGGTTCCTGACACCGAGCTGGAGGCTCTCGTTGCTGAGCAGGGAGGCTGGGCACGTGAGCTCCAGGGCCACAGGGGCCGCCTGCACCTGCACCTCGGCCGCCAGCCAGGCTGCACCGACGCCCAGGGCCAGTAGGGCTGTCACGCGGTAGCGCCCGGGCAGCGCGAAGCGATGCGAGGTGGTCGGGCCGGCCTCGTCAGCCTCGGGGGAGCCATCACCAAAGTCCCAGCGCACAGAGCTGACGGGCCATGGGGCGGTGACCTGAAAGGCTGCTGGCTGGCCAGAGGCCAGGGGTCTGCGGGGCCCCTCCAGGGCAGCCCCCGGGGAGGCAGGGAAGACGTGGTGGAGGAGGGTAGGGCCGGAACAAGTGTCGCGGTGGGGCAGCGGGGTCCCGGCGCAGTAGGGCAGGCAGGCGGCTGAGGCGTTGGGCCTGGCCGCCCCGCACAGGCACAGGCCCTGCTCCGAGAGCGCTGCCAGGTCCTGGCCAGCTGCGAAGCACAGGGCGCTGCAGGCCTCGGGCATCAGAGGGCCCGCGTGGGTAGCCGAGAAGGCCCCCAGCATCACGGCGCCCGAGCTGCCGTCGGGGAGGCAGGCCATGTACTCCTCACCTGCAAGGGACAGGCAGGCTGGGCCGCGGGTCTCCCCCAGCAGCCCCGCCCCCGGTCAGTAGGCCCCGCCCCCACCCCTCCTGCCCCAGCTCCACCCCCGAAGTCCCCGTCCCTCCCCTGCCGACCAGTCCACCCTGCTTCCCGCTCACACCCCCACCCCACTCCGCTTCCTACTCCAACTCTAAACCCCAAACCTGACCACGCCTGGTCCCACAACTCTGGTCCAGTACCCCCCTGACTCTGCACTCACCACAGCTGCCGGCCAGGAAGGGGGCGCGGAGGAGGGGCCGGCCGGCCAGGGGACTGGGCCCTGCGCACATGGTGTCCTCCGGCCTCGCCAGGTGCACCTGCTGCCCCTCGGCCCAGCGCGGCAGCCAGGCCAGGCCACAGTCACACACCCACGGGTTCCCGCTCAGGTTTCTGCGGGGGGTGGGGGGGGCGCTCAGGGAAGGGCAGGGCAGACAGAGCCCACCCCACAGCAAGGTCCAGGGACCTGGGGCTGCACAGCCCAGGGAGGTCAGGGCCCTTCAGCCCTCTGTCCTGGGTGTGGGGCTACAACCCCAGGGCCTGGCCCCAAATCTGACAGGGAGGTATGGGGGGCAGGGTAAGGGCACAGTCAATGAGCGCCAAGACCCAACAACTTACATTTCCGTTAAATTAAATAAATTAGCAAATATCCCTTCCTCTAACGAAGAAATCTTGTTGTCGCATATGTCCCTGGAAGAAAAGGGGGGCTGGGCAGGGTCTGACTGACGCCGCCCACCACCCTAATGGGGACAGTCACCTGCCCCTCCCACTCAGCCCCACCGCTGCCCTGGACAAAAGGCGGACACTCACAGCTCCGTCAGCGCCGAGAGGTTCGCCAGGACCCGGGCGTCCAGTGCCCGCAGCAGGTTGTGGGACAGATCTCTGGGGAGCAATGGCCACAGGTCAGTAAGGAGCGCCGGGCAGGGGCACAGAGCAGCACAGGCCCCACTTCCAGAAGCTTCCTGCCCTCCCCCTCCAACCAGAGCTGTAGCCCCCCACCTTCTGAGCTGCCCATCCTCAGGGGCTAGGAGGGGGCCTGGTTTAATAAAGGATCCAAGTGAATTCTCATCAGGGGAAACTGAGGCAGGGGAGGGTTGGGCCCTGCAGCATCGGCACCCCATCTCAGCCCCATGCTGGCCACCTCAAAGGAGAGCCTCACAGGACACCGGCCAGCCCCCGGCCCACACCCGCCCCCACTCCACCACAGAGACAGACACCACAGCGCCCGCCCCGAGAGCCCTGGACAGCTCTGCTCCCACGCCACACCACAACTTCAATACGACCTGAATAAAAGCCCCAAGTGGATCTACAAGATAATTACAAAGGCTCCTCTGGAAGCATAAGTGAGCAAGAATGGCCAAGAAACGCTGAGAAAGGGATGTGTGGCGCTCTGCAGTGTGCTGCCCTGCGGAGCGGATGGACAAAAGCAAAGCCCCTCCAGAAACAGACACGCGTCCCACAGGAGGTGCCAGGGAGGGGCTAGGGGGCCGAGGCGGGAACTCGGGGACCGGCCTGACGACGTCCAAGGGCACGGGGCCAGAAAGCACTACAGCAGGCGGGCTAGAACATCCACGCACCCCTGGGAGGGGAAGGGTTTCAAAGCATGAGCTCTGCGCAGAAATAAAATACCCAGGACAAACAATTCAGCTACATAAACCCTTCAACTGCCACACAAAGCATAGGAAAAAGAATAAAGACAGCAAGCTGGGAGAACTGGCTGCAACTCAGGAGACAGGTTAAGAGTGGTTCACACTGCTACGAGCTATAAAGAAAAAGAGAACTACTCTAACTTCTCAGAAAAACTAAAACAAAAAATGGGCAATTAGCAAAAGAAATACAAACAGCCATGGGCATGTAGAAAAATATTCAATTTCAGTAACAAGTGAAGAAAACCAATGAAAATGGCAACGCAGCAGCACTTTTATCTGGGGGCTGGAGCGATGCGGGGACATGGACACCCCCAGGAGACGGGCCTCCTGCAGCGCTCGTGACCTGGCATGAGCATCAGGCTCCAAAACAGCGTGTCTTAACCTTCAGGGCCGCTCCCAGCAATGACCTCGGAGGAAAAAGCTGCGTGAATAAATATGTACACACAGATGACCATCTCAAAACTGTGAACATACGAAGAAACAAGCACATGCCAAAATGTGGCTTACAGATAAAGATACTACAAGAAAAGAAAATTACAGCTATAAGCTGCAAAAATCTTCAACAAAATTCAAGAAAACTGAATCCAACAGCACATTAAAAGAATTACACACCACGATGAAGTGGGATTTAGGACAGGTATATAAGGGTAGTTCAACATAAGAAAATCAATTAATCTAATTAATAAAATGAATGATAAAACATTTGATCATCCCAATTGATGCAGAAAAGGCATTTGACAAAATCCAGCATCCTTTCTTGATAAAATCTCTTACAAAATTAGGAATAGAAGGAAACTTCCTCAGCATTATGAAGGACATAGATGGAAAGTCCACAGCTGACGTCATCCTGGGTGGTGAAAGACTGCGAGCTCACTCTCTGCGATCTGGAGCGAGACGCCACCGCCCACTGCCACCATTATTATGCAACGCTGTGCTGGAAGTCCCAGCCAGAGCAATCAGGCAAAAGAAAGAAATAAAAGACATCTAAGTTGGAAAGAAAGAAATAAAACTTTCACTATCTGCAGATGACAAGATCCTATATATAGTATGTCCCAAAAATCTACAACAAAGCTCTAGGGCTAATGAACGAGTTCAGCAAAGTGGCGGGTACAAGAGCACACAAAAAACCAGCAGTTTTTCTATACGCTGGTAGTGCACAGTCTGAGGAGGAACTCAGGAAAAATAAACTTAACCAAGCATGTAAAGGACTTATACATGGAAAACTCTAAAGCTTTGCTAGAAGAAGTCAAAGAAGATCTAAATAAACGGAAGGACATCCTGTGTCCATGGACTGGAGGACTAAACACTGTTAAAATGTCAGTTCTACCCCAAATGATCTACAAATGCAACTCAATCCCAATCAAAATTCCAATAGCCTACTTTGTGAAAATGGAAAAGCTAATTATCAAATATATTTGGGAGGGTAAGGGACCCCAAAGAGCCAAAACCATCTTGAGAAATGATGACAGAGGACTCACACTTCCTGACTTCAAAATGTATTACAAAGCTACAGTGGTCAAGACAGCATGGTTAAACATACATACACACACATACATATATTTTTATTTCTCTGTTCTACATATAATATATATTTTTTAAAGCATGGTACTAGCACAAGGATAGATACATAGAAAAATGGCATCAAACTGACAATTCTGAAACAGACCCTCACATCTATGGCCAAGCGTTTTTGGACAAGGACATCAAGTCCAATGAATTGGGAAAGAATAGTCTTTTCAATAAACTGTGCTGGGGGAACTAGATATCCAATGTAAAAGAATGAACAGGGACTCCTACTTTACACCATTACAAAAGTTAAGTCAAATGGATCAAAGACCTAAACGTAAGAACCAAGACTATTCTCTCCAGCCAACACAACGAGCAGTCTCACCACCCTCCCCATCTCTGCATGGGACATGACTCCCAGGGGTGTGGACCTTCCTGGCAATGTGGGACAGAAATCCTGGAATGAGCTGGGACTCAGCATCAAGGGATTGAGAAAAACCCTAGAATGAGCTGAGACTTAGCATCAAGGGATTGAGAGAACCTTCTCGACCAAAAGGGGGAAGAGTGAAATGAGTCTAAGTGTCAATGGCTGAGAGATTCCAGAGTCGAGAGGTTATCCTGGAGGTTATTCTTACGCATTAAGTAGATATCACCTTGTTATTCAAGATGTAGTGGAGAGGCTGGAGGGAACTGCCTGAAAATGTAGAGCTGTGTTCCAGTAGCCATGTTTCTTGATGATGATTAAACAATGATATAGCTTTCACAATGTGAAAAAAAAAAAAAAAAGAACCAAGAATATAAAACTGCTAGACAAAAACACAGACAAGCCTCTTCAGGCCCTTGTGTTAGGCGATGGTTTCTTAGACTTTGCACCCAAAGTACAAGCAACAGAAGAAAAAATAGGTAAATGAGACATCACCAAATTTTAAAATCTTTCAGGCAAACAACTTTATCATGAAAGTGAAAATACAGCCTATGTAGTGGGAGAAAATACATGTAAACCACATATTTAATAAGGATTTAATACTCAGAATACAAAAAGAATTCCTACAACTCAACAATAAAGAGACAATTTAAAAATGGGCAAAAAACTTGAATGGACATTTCTCCAAAGAAGATATATAAATGGACAAAAAGCAGATGAAAATATTCTCAGCATCATTAGCTGCTAGAGAAATGCAAATCAAAATCACAGTGAGATACCACTTCATACCTACTACCATGTTCGCTATAAAATAAAAAAAGAAAACTACAAGTGCTGGAGAGACTATGGAGACACGGCCACACTCATTCATTGCTAGTGGGAATGTAAAATGCTGCAGCCGCTGCAGGAGGCAGTTTGGCGGGTCCTGGGGAAGCTCAGCATAGCATTATGTGTGACCCAGCAATCCCGCTTCGAGACAGAGAACCCAGGGAACCAAAAGCAGGGACTCAAACAGACTTGCACACCGAAGTTCGTGGCAAAATTATTCACAATGTTCAGAACCTGAAAGTGACCCAAGGGCCCATGAGCCATGGTGTACACCCACGACGAGCGCTATTCTACCGTAAAGGAAGAGAAGCTCCACGCGGGCAGCAACGCAGATGAGCTCCGAAGATGTCGCGCTGTGTGAAATAAGCCAGACACCAAACGGACAAAAGTACAACCTCCCTGGTATGAAATGGTCTGAAGGAGCCAGCGCACAGGGCAGAGCGCGGAGAAGCGGCTGAGCCTGGAGGGAAAGGGAGCTGGGCAGTGTCCGCTGGGCTGACTGTACAGCTTCGGGAGCGGACGGTGGCAGCACAGCTCATGAACGTCATTAACAGCCCTATATCGCACACGACTGTGGGTAAAGGGAAATTTTACATTGCACGTGTTACTACAATAAAAAATTTAAAAATACATAGGACTGTAGAACACAGTGGGGCCTGTTGTAAAGGATGGGCTGTGGTTAGCAGTGCAGTTAGGGAAACACTCGTTCATGAACTATAACATGCAACACACAAATGCAAGGCGTTGATAACGGGTGGTGCACGGGAACTCGACTTCATGGGTGCGTGCTCTGTAAACCCACACGTTTTCCAGTAACTAAGGGAGCTGCAGCCCCCGACAGCCCGACTGGAAAGGCCTCCAGCCACCGGCACCCACCACAGGCCTTGCTCCCCTCTCTCGTGCAGTCTTCTCTGCAATGAGCGATGCTGTCAGGGTTATAAGGGGGAAATAATCGGAAGCTTGACTGCTGGGGGAGGGAGGAAAAGGCAAGACCCCCTCCTGCACCCCATCCCCTCCCTCTGGCCACTGAAGTTCCTTGACGACCCTGTCCCAGAGGTGGGGCTACGGCTAGCCTTATTGTCCACCTTGTGGGCGTATTCCATCCCAGTCCGGGAGAGTCTCCCTGGGCAGGGACAAGCACCCACGACGGGCTCTGTGGACACCTCTGAGTCTAACTCACCTCACCCCTGACCCCCTCACCCCGGCTTCAGGCCCAGCGCCCACCCCACCCCTACCCCGGCCTCCATAGCCACCCCCTCCTCCTGACCCTATGGCATGGCCTCCCACCCATGGAGCCTTGCCCGCCTGGATGGCAGCATGAGCCCTCTAATGTCCCTGCCTTCTTCTCAGGATCCCTATCTGTGGGAGAGCCCTGCCACGACTACCCAGCCGCCGAGCCTGAAAGCCAGAGGAGCCCCCGTGCCTCCCTGCCATCCTTCCACACCTCGCCGTCTCCAGCTCCTGCCAGCTCAAGCTGCACAGCTCCAGAACCCCCATCTCCACCTCCTCCCACAGCCTGGGCCAGCCCAGCAGCCCGCCAGCCTGCCCTCCTCTCAGGCACCCCACACGACCTGGGGGAATGTCCTGGGCCCTAGGTGGGCCCTGCCTTCCCCAGCCTGGCCCCCCCACACAGCAGGTGCTCGCAGGGGCTGGCAGGCATGACAACGAGGTCCCTCGGCACTGGGCAGAGGGAGCAGGTGTGGCTGTCAGACCCTGGCTCTGCCACTCCAGCCCAGGCACACAGGTGCCCCAAGGGCTACCAGGGACACACCAGGGGTGGGCAGGGAGTCGGCACGATGGGATACCAGGCACAGTGCCCCTGCCCAGGACACTATGCCAGGGGAGTCACTTGGGGCTAGTGCCAGGGACCAGTGGTGGTGGGGGTCCTATGCCAGGGGAACCTGAGCCAGGGGACAGGCTGCCTCTTTGGAGCCATGACCAGGAAATGCCCCTCTCCAAGGACCTGCCCATCACACTGGGCCTCCACTTGCCGATACCCAAACATAGGCTCCCTGCTGAAACCCAGATGGCCAGGGCGGGCAGGGGAGTGGGTGGTGCTATGCTGGCTCTCCCTCCAGCCAGGGATAGCTTAGGAGGCTGCTGGCAGGGGCCGGCTGGCTTCTAGATGCCCGCCTGCGGCATCCAACCCAGAGGGCTCACCTGTCCTGAGAGCCCCTGAGCCCCTGCAGAAAGCAGAATACGGGGTGGGGGGGTGGGTGTGAGGAGCCCACTGACCCAGGGAGCCTGGGGGCTGTGACGTCACAGCCCTGTTGGTGGTGGCGACAGGAGACCAGGAATGCAGCCGCCCCACACCAGCCCAGCCCACGCTGGGGGGTCTGCAGCCCTGCTGTGAGGCCTCCAATGCCCTAACCTCGGCAGAGGGGCTCCAGGCAGTAGGCGCCACGGGCCACCCCCAGGTGAGGCTGGGAGGTTCCCAGAGCAGGAGTTTGGAGCAGAACCTCGGAACGTGGTCAGGCGGGGTGGGCAGAGTGGGACAGGGCACGCTCCCGGCCGAGGGACCGCTGCGGGAAAGTGGCCGTGGCTGGGAGCAGGTTTGGGGGGGTGAAGAGTGGGGCCAGCAGGGTGGGCACTAGGCGGCCCAATGGGACAAGGCAGTGGGAAGCTGAGGGGCTACATGACCAGTGACACGTTAAAGGCCCCCCAACCCCACCCCCACCCTAGGGCGGCACTGCTGCTGTGAGTGCCCGGCCACGGAGAGAGGCATGGCAGCTGTGGACACCGGCTCGGCCACGTCAGAAGACACAGAAGCTTCTTACCCCCCAACCCAGGAAGCTGCAAGGTGACTCGCCACCACGTGCTGGGAAGCGGGCCTCGCACTGCACCGGGGAGCAGGAGGCACCCCTCAGCATCCCAGCCCCTCCTCCAGTCGCGTGCAGAAAGCGCAGGGTGCAAAACCTGGGCTCCCCCACGCATGGCAACTGTTGGCAGCAGGGACATGGAAGGGACAGCTGTGTGAGCAGCAACAACCGTTATTTTGCTTCTGAAATGGAGAAATGGGGTCCAGGCTTCTGCAGCAGGAGCAGACGGGCCAGGAGAGCGGCGGGGAGGGGAGCCAGTGGGAGGGGTGCAGGAGCCGTGGCAGCCAACTCCCAGCAAGCCCATCAGGG
>PVIY010056958.1:0-13096 GCA_004026745.1 Myrmecophaga tridactyla
GTTGTTTCACTTCTAAGGACTTAATAGAACATTACTGACCTTTCTAAACATAAGCCCATGCCAACTTGCCTGAATTCACCTGCAAAGATTTTACTCCTCCTTTGTTCCTTGTACCTCCACCTCAGCTCCTCACCCAGCCCCACCTTCTCCTTAATGTGATAATATTGGTGAATTTGCTGTTCCACATTTTTCTCTCTCATTCTCAAGTTATTTCTCATATATTCAGGATCAGAAATAAGTTTACAATTTAGAATCATGAACATCCTACCCCACCAACCACATCCAAAATAGAAGTTGGAAATGGGAGAAATGTTCTTTGATTATAACAAAGAATATAGGATTTAACAAATGAGTATGACTGCTGAGTTATTGTATTGATATTTCTTTTGGTCTCCAGTGTCTTGGAGCAACTAGAAGGAACAACCTAAAATTGTGGAACTATACCCCATACCAAACTCTGAAATCTGTTCTATAACTAATTGTTGCAGTGTGGTTTTAAATTTATTATTTTTTGTATATAAGTTATTTTTCACAATTAAAAAAATACAAAATAGTAAAAAGCACAAAGTCAAATGGCTTCCATCCTAGAAACCCTTACAAAAGTTCTCACTTTGTAAATTTATATGAAAACTTCTAGTTCTGCATTTTTGAATTGCTATTTTTAAATAAAAATCTCCCAAATTTTTGGAATATTCTCTTAGTTGTTAGAGTACTCTGAATTTTAATATTTGTCATCATTGTCAGTAAATGTATTAGAATTATTTTATAGTAATATATTTAAAGTATTATTTATAAACATTTTCTTAAAAAAGGGAAAAGAGAAATTACCATGACTCTATAAAGTTAAATTGTGCCAGTCTATGTTTTTGTTCTTAAATAAAAAATGTGAGAAAATAAATATACTCGGATTTCAGTATGGCATTTAGAAAAATATATATAAATGGAATGTTACAGTATGTATGCATATATGTGGTCTTTTGTGTCTGGCCTCTTTCACTTAGTATAATGCTTTGGAGATTTATCCATGTTGTTGAATGTATCAGCAGTTTGTTTCCTTTTTATTACTTTTTTGTTCCGTCATGTGGATATACTACAATTTGTTTACCTATTTACCACTTTGATGAAAGTTAGGTTGCTTAAGATTTTGGCTATAATAAATAAGGCTGATATGAAAATATGTATACAAAAAAAGAATTCTTGACTGGCAAATTTTTTCTTTGAGTATCTTGAATATATCATACCACTGCCTTCTTACCTCCATGGTGTCTCAGGAGAAGTCAGCAACTAGCCTCATGTGGCTCCCCTTATATATCATCAATTACTTTTTCTGCTTTCAGGATTCCAAGAAAATAGACAACTTATGAAATGGACAATTTCCTAGAAACACACGAACAACATACTTGAGAAGAAATAGAGGACCTCAAGAAACCAATCACAAGTAAACAAATTGAATCAGTCATCAAAAGCCTCCCAATCCAAAAAACACAGGACCACAGGACCAGATGGCTCCACATGTGAATTTTAGAGGATTTCCAAACAGATGGCTCCACATGTAAATTTCATTATTTCCAAAAATAGTTAATGCAAATTCTACTCAAACTCTCCCAAAATATTGAAGGAGAGGAAATGCTACCTAACTAGTTCTATGAAACCAATTTCACCCAATACCAAAGTCAGATAAAAACACTGCAAGGGGTGGGGCAAGATGGTGGTGTAATGAGGTATGGAATTTAATTCATCCTCCAGGGTAGCTAGTAAAGAGCCAGGAACTGAATGGAACAAATGTTCTGGGTACATAAGTGACCAGACACACATGGTACATCAGTCTGGAATGGGTGGAATGGCTGAGATCCCACACCAAACTGTAAGTCTCCCAAGCCATGTAGGCCAGCACCCCTCCCTGATGGGCACAGTAGACTGGTTCCTGATGGAAAAAGAAACAGACTCTACTAGGAACAAGGTCAACCAAGCTTCAATTGCAGAATTAACTAAGAAATTCAGACTGCTAAAAACAGGCCATAAGCAAAGAAAAACTTGGAGTAAGCACTAAAGAAACAAGGAGTTTTTGCCTTGGCAGAGAGGGGTTAGGGCTGATGGGGGAGAAAACAACAAAACAACAGAGGTTTTTGAGTTGGACAACACAAAATACTGGGAAAGTTCTGGTCCAAAGAAAAAAGGGCCACAAAAAGTGGGTCAAATGGCTCAGCAGGCAGAGTTCTCACCTGCCATGCTGGAGACCTGGATTCGATTCCTGGTGCCTGCCCATGTTAAAAAAAAAAAGGGGGGGCCACAAAGAACCTGGGGACACATAGTGGCATGTACCAATTCCAGCCCTTGATTGGCAAACTGAGGGAGCTGGGGCCTGCCTCTGAAAAGGCTTTTTATTCTCTCTCTCTTTCTTAAATTAATAGCTCATTTACTAGAACTGTGGTCACTCTCAGGCTTCTGCATTGCCCCTGGCAAGGGCAGAATTAAGGCAGGTCTGAGAGAAAAAATAACTAGTCAGGTGAATGGGGTTAATACCATAAAAGGTGTATCTTCCCCAAGAAAAGGGAGGTGGGGCCTAGTTCAAGTGGAGGCCCTCCTTAAGAGAATTCAGGCCCCAGGGCCTGGAAAACAGAAGCAACCTAAAGCCCACCTCCTACCTCAGACTCTGTGTACTACACCACTGGCAGTGAGAGGCTGCTGAGAATTAAAGGCACCACATTACCCTACACTGGTAGGAAGCTGAAGGCTGACAAGTGCCACTTTCTGGGCAGGACATGAAGAGCACAGAGTCTAGAAGCTTCTTAGGAAAGTCTGACAATCTGCTGCATCTCACCCTCAGGGAAATGTGATCCTGGTTACACCCTCTTCCTGAGACCTGGTCCTGTCTGCTCTGGGAAAATCTGACTGGGGTCAGCCATACCTAAGGAAACCACCCTCTAAAAAAGGTTCCAAATTAGGCAGGGTGAGAACCAGAAAAACAAGACAACAGATAGAGAACAAAGCCAACCAACAAGAAAAACCTAGATAAAAGAATGAAAATGACCCCCCAAATAAACTAATCAAATGTTTAGATGCCAGCAAAAAATGAGTCATACTAGGAAAAGCAAAGACATGGCCCAGATATAGACTGTATTTCAACATTTCAGGAGTTGAAACACCCATTTAAGGATGTTCAAACAGTTATGCAAAATCACATCAAAAATCAAATCAACAAGTTGAGGGAAGATATGGCAAAAGAGATGAAGGATATAAGAGAAAACATAGGATGAATATAAGGAACTCAAAAGTTTGAAAAAACAAATGGGAGAGCTTACGGGAATGGAATGAACAATAGAAAAGATGTAAAAAGCAATGGAGACTTACAACAGAAGATTTGAAGAAGCAGAAGAAAGTATTACTGAATTAGAGGACAGGACATCTGAAATCCTACACACAAAAGAACAGATGGGGTGGTGAAATGGTGGCTCAGTGGCAGAATTCTCACCTGCCAGGCTGGAGACCAAAGTTCAAATCATGGAGCCTGCCCATGCCAAAAAAAAAAAAAAAAAAGAGAGAGAGAGAGAGAAATAGGGAAAAGAATGGAAAAATATGTGCAGTGTCTGAGGGAATTGAATGACAACATGAAGCACATGAATTTATGTGTTCTGGTTGTGCTATAAGGAGAAGGAAAGGGAAACTAGACAGAAAGAATAATGGAAATAATCACTGAAAATTTCCTACTCTTTTGAAGGACATAAAATTACAGCTCAAAGAGCCACAACATACACCAAACAGAATAGATCTGAATAAACCTAATGCAAGACACTTTCTAATCAGATTATCAAATGTTAAAAAAAGAGAGAATTCTGAAAGCAGCAAAAGAAAAGTAATCCATGACATACAAAGGAAGCATGATAAGACTATGTGTGTATTTCTCAGCAGAAATCATGGAGGTAAGAAGGCAGATATATGATATATTTAAGAAACTGAAAGAGAAAAGCTGCCAACCAAGAATTCAAAACCTAGCAACAATCTCCTTCAAAAATGAGCAGAGTTTAAATGAAATTATCTAAAATTGAGAATGTTGATGCACTGTGGACTTTGGGCCCCTTACATGATGCCCGATGAATGCAGATGGCTGAAGGATGCACTGACGGAGAAGTAGAATGGCAAATGATGGTGTATACTTATGAACTAAGGTTGTGCTGCTACAAAAATGAACAATGTCATGAGGCATGCAATGAGGTGAATGAACATGTGGGACATTTGGTGAGACAAAAAAATCCAGAAACAAAAAAACAGCAATGGTATGGTCACCTTTAGAAAATGCTTATAAGAAAACAGGAGCCTAGATTGTAAGCTTTTAGAGCAGAGTAAAGTCATTCAGAACATAGGGGTAAGGAAGACAGTATCTATAGTTTAGAACCACACATATTCTTTGAGACCAATGGAAGAAAGGTTTATTTGATCTGGAACTGAAATTTTTTGTTGGGTGTAATCTAATTCAACCTGTCCTGTATAGCTCATTTGAACAATTGAAACACAGGAAGCACAGAATGAGAAAGAGGTCCTTTAATCCTGCATAGATTATTGTAATACTTGGAAGCATCCTAGAGTATATGAAGCAGAAAATCAAAAAGTATTGGCAAAGTCCCCTGAGAGAGGGGAGAAAGAATATGGAAGTATTAAATCTTACCATCAGGGAATCCCCTGATACTGTGTTAAACTTTAGAGATACCCAAATCAATAGACCATGCCCTTGATCATGAGGCTTACTCTTGTGATGCTTATGTAGGTAGCAGAGAAGCTTAGACTACCTATAGGAATGCCTAAGAATTACTTCTGGAGGACCTCTGTTGTTGCTCAGATGTGGCCTCACTCTCTAAGCCCAACTCTGCAAGTGAAATCACTGCCCTCCCCCCATGTGGACATGATATCCAGGGGTGAAAGTGCCCCTGGTGATGTGGGAGAGGACTCCCAGGGATGAATCCAGACCTGGCATCATGGGACCAACAATTCCATCCTGACCAAAAGGGGGAAAAGAAGTGCAATTAATAAAGTAAGAGTGGCAGAGAGAGTTCAAATAGAGTTGAGAGGCTACTCTGTGGTAGCTGCTCTTATGCAAGCTTCAGGTAGATCTTGCTACCTATCAAAACCTGCCAACTCCCAACCAGGACCATTGCAGCCAATCTGAAAGAACACCTAGGGCAATATATAAGATTCCACAAGGGTTCCAGGCCCTTGAGCAACTTTTCAGAAACCTACAACCTCCAGATGGGTCCCTGGTTCAGATAAGTCCTGAAACCTAGTTCAGCCTCTCCAGAATATCAGATAGCTCCATCTCCCTACCCCTATTAGTGCAGACCCTTCCAATATCAAAAATTTTAAATTACCATAGCCCAAATAACCCCAAAGAGAAGTATAGAAAGCTCAAAGGTGATGGTGGAATTATACATAGAAGATAGGACTTAACAAATGAATACGAATGCTGAATCATTAAACTGATATCTCTTTTAGTCTCCAGTATTTTCAAACAGCCAGAAGTAAAATCAGTGTATCTTTAGCTAGGTTAAAAGAAAAGAGAGAGGATGTAAATAAACAAAATCAGAAATGGGAGAGGAGACATAACCACTGACCCTGCAGAAATAAAAGAGGTTATGAGAAGATACTATGAGCAACAATAAGCTAATAAACTAGACAACATATATGAAATGGAAAATTCCTAGAAAACTACGAACAACCAACATTGCCTGAAGAAGAAATAGATAAGCTCAACAAACCAGTCACAAATAATTAGAGATTCAATTAGTCATTAAGATACTCCCAAAAAAGAAAATTCCAGGACCAAATGGCTTCACATGTAAATTCTACCAGGCATAAACAATGACTTTGTACAAATACTACTCAAACTTTTCAAAAAATTGTAGAGGATGGAAAGCTACCTAACTCATATGAAACCAACATCACCCTTGATACCAAAGCTCGACAAAGATACTACAAGAAAAGAAAACTACAGACCAATCTACTGAATGAATATAGATGCAAAACTCCTCAACAAAATACTTGCAAATCAAATCCAACAGCACATTAAAAGAACAACATGACAAAAATCCTGGAAAATCTACAGCAAAGCTACTAGAGCTAAAAAAAAAAAAAAATGAGTACAGCAAAGTGGCAGGGTACAAGATCAAATCAGTAGTGTTTCTATACACTAGTGATGAGCAATCCCAGGAGGAAATCAAGAAAAAAAATCCACTTACAATAGCAACTAAAAGAATCAAATATTTAGGAATAAATCTAACTAAGGATACAAAAAACCTGTACATAGAAAATTACAAGAAATTGCTAAAAGAAATTATGGAAGACCTAAAAAAAAAAAGGGCATACAGTGTTCATGGATTGAAAGACTAAATATAGTTAAGATGTCAATTTTACTCAAATTGATTTATAGATTCAATGCAATACCAATTAAAATCCCAAAACCTTACTTTGCAGAAATAGAAAAAAATAGCTAAAATACCTTCAGAAAGAAAAATGAAGTGAGAGGTCTCACACTACCTGACTTTAAAGCATATTAAGAAGCTACAGTGATCAAAACAGCATGGTGCTGGTATAAAGATAGATATACTGACATTGGAATCAAATTGAGTGTTCAGAAAAAGACCCTCTCATCTGTGGACAGTTGATCTTTGTTAAGGCAGTAAAGCCAACCCTCCAGGGACAGAGCAGCCTCTTCAATAAGTGGTGTTTGAAGAACTGGATATCCATATGCAAAAGAATGAAAGAAGATCCATACTTCACAACCTATAAAAATTTAAACTCAAAATGGATCAAAGACCTAAACATTAGAATTAAGACCATAAAGCTGTTAGAAGAAAATATAGGGAACTATCTAATAAATATTGTTATAGGAGGAAGTTTCCTAGACCTTACACCCAAATCATGAAAATTGAAAAATGAAATAAATAAATGGGATCTCCAAAAAATTAAATACATTTGCACATCAAAGAAATTTTTCAGGAAAATAAAATGATAGCCTACACAATAGGAGACAATATTTGGAAACCACCTATCAGATAAGGGTTTAGTATCCAGAATATATAAAGAGATTCCTCAACTGAACAACAAAAAGACAACCCAATTAAAAAATGGGCAAATGGCATAAACAGACACTCCTCAGGAGAAGAAATAAAAATGCTAAAAGACCCGTGAAAAGATGCTCAACTTCACTGGCTACTAGGGAAATGCAAATCAAAGCCACAATGACATATTATCTCACACCCACTAGAATGGCCATTATAAAAGAAAAAAAAAAGAAAATGACATGTGCTGGAGAGCTTGTGAAGAAAGAGGCACACTTATCCACTGATGGTGAGAATTTAGAATCTTTCAACCACTCTTGAAGGCAGTTTGATGGTTCCTCAGGGATCTAAGTATAGAATTGCCATATGATCCAGCAATCCCATTACTAGCTATATATGCAGAGGAACTGAAGATAAAGACACATATAGCCATTTGCACTCCAATGTTTAGAACAGCATTATTTATGATTGCCAAGAAATGGAAACAGCCCAAATGTCCATCAATGGATGAGTGGCTAAACAAGCTATGGTATATATGTACAATGGAAATACTATGCAGAATGAAGTCATGAAGCATGTAACAATGTGGATGAGCCTTGAGGACATTATGCTGAGTAAACTTAGCTACAAACAAAAGGACAAAAACTGTTGGTCTCATTAATATGAACTAACATTAATGAGTGAACTTTGGTATTTAAAGTTAAGAATGCAGGTTACCAGGAGACAGATAGAGGGTAGAGATTGGGCCTTTGGTGCTGAATGAGGACAGAATGTGCAACAGAGCTGATTGTAAAAATTTGAAAATGGATATCTTGATACTATCTGATGGTAGCACAACAATAATAGTAAACTGAATGAAGCTGAATGTGATAATGATTGAGAGAGAAGGGCTGGGGGCATGTATGACACCAGAAGGAAAGATAGGGGATAAACACTGAGATGGTATAACTTAGGAATGCCAATAGTGGATAATGATGGTGATAAAATGTACAAAGAATGTTTTTACATGAGGGTGAACAAATGAATGTCAACGTTACAAGGTGTTGAAAATGGGATATTGTGCTAATTTGAAAATTTTGTTTACCCTAGAAAAACATGTCCTCTATTCTAGTTTGCTAGCAGCCAGAATGCAACACACCTGAGATGGATTGGCTTTTAATAAAAGGGGATTTATTTCATTAGTTCTTCAGAGGAAAGGCAGCTAACTTGAGGTTCTTTCTTACATGGAAAGGCACAAGGCAATCTCTGATGGCCTTCTCTCCAGGTCTCTGGATTCCAACATCTTTCCCCAGGGTAATTCCTTTCTGCATCTCCAAAGGCCTGGACTGAGCTGCAAGTGCTGAGATGAGGTATGCTGAGCTGCTTGGGTTGTTCTATGTTGAGCTCTCTCATTTAAGCACCAGCCAATTAAATCAAACATCATTCATTACAGCAGATATGCCTCTTAGATGACTGCAGATGTAATGAGCAACAGATGAGGTTCACATACCATTGGCTCATGTCCACAGCAACAGAACTAGGCATGTTCACCTGGTCAAGTTGACACCTGAACCTACCTACCACGTGTCCACCCCCTGTCAACTTGGCAACTATATGCATCACCTTAAATGATATTAAAGTGGCACAAATTCACTTCTGGCTGTGAATCTATGAATCTCAAAAACAAGTTATCTGGTGTCAATATGCAATGGAGGGACAGTCACAGGATCCATAGGGTGAAATTGGAAGGAAAACCTGCAGGGCAAACACCACTGGATTTCAAAGTCTGAAAGTCATTTTTCCTTCAGCTTTAGAAAGTGGCAGTCCCACTCTTACAAGGGCCTATGCAGTGGCCCCTCTCTTTCCAAATCAATCTCAGGGGACATTGAGGAGACCACCTGTAATGGTCAAGTTCATGTGTCAACTTGGCCAAGTGGTGGTACCTGTTTGTCTGGTTGGGCAAGTGCTGGCCTGTCTGTTGCAATGAGGACATTTCATAGAATTAAATCATGATCACTTCAGCAGTATCCACAGCTGATTTCATTTGTAATCAGTCAAGGGGAGTGTCTTCTGCAATAAGTGACACTTAATCTAATCACTAAAAGCCTTTTAAGGAGGATTTAGAAGAGACAGGCTTTCTTCTCGCTTCAGCTGGCAACCCTCTTCTGTGGAGTTCATCCAGATCCTCCAGCAGAATCGTTGGCTTCATAGTATGCCCTGTGGATTTTGGACTCTGTGTTCTCACGGTCGTGTGAGATACTTTTATAAATTCTATATTTGCAAGTGTTCCCTGTTGATTCTGTTTCTCTAGAGAACCCTAACTAAAGCAATTTGGTACCAAGAGTGGGGTTTTAAGAAACAGAATCTTAAAAATAGGTTTTTATGAATGGTTTTCTAAACTGACTGGACTCAAAGGCACTAAGGACTCTGATTCCCATAATCAGAATGGCACTGCCAATCCATGGAGTGAGTTGGCAAAACAGATAGTCAAAATGTCACCTTTCAATTCTCCTAAAGCTTCACTTGTACGGAGCAAGGCACTGGGGGATAATGTTTTTGACACCTTTACAGAGTTTTGTGGAAATAAGAGGTATAGAGATGTTGGCTGGTTGTTGTTAGATACACTGGATACATTATGGAGTGAAAGGGATAGGCTTAAGGTTTCAAAGGAGAAATTAAGCATTGTCTGACAGATGTAGAAGTTTCTATGAGTATCCTGAAGGAAAATCATATTTCTTTTAGCTGTAGACTTGGGATCTCTGAAAATTAGACTAGAATCTTGTTGTTTGAGTAGCAACTTTACAACATAAATTGAAATCTCAATGTTGCATGGTGTCTGCCATTAAAGTGAGGGCATTGATTGGAAAGGAGTGGGACCCTGAAAAATGGGATGGTGACATATGGATTGATGATGATGTCAGGGGTGAGGCTGAAACCCTAGGTTATGCTGAGTCTTCTCTAGACAACCCTGTAATAGTATGCCCTGAGGACACGGCCACCACCTCCAGCCTGCCTTGAGGAGTTGGCCACCCAACCTTCTCATGAAAGGATTAGCTCTGGAGTGATAAATCCTGTTTCACCAGATGAAACTGCAAATGACTGCCCTGAAGCAAATGCCTTGGAAGATATTTCTAATTCTTTTCATGACCCACCCCCACCACCTCTCATTCCTTCCAGACCTATATCTAGACTAAAATCCCAAAAGGCTCCTAAAGGTGAGGTACAAAGTATCATACGTGAGGAGGTATGTTATACTCCAAAAGAACTGTGTGAGTTTTTCAATTGATGTAGACAGAAATCAGGGGAATATGTGTAGCAATGGATTTTAAGGGTGTGTGATAATGGTGGGAGGAATATAAGGTTGGATCAGGCTGAATTTATTGATATGGGCCCACTAAGCAGAGATTCTGCATTCAGTATTATAGCTCGAGGGGTTAGAAAAGGTATTAACAGTTTGTTTGGATGGTTGGTTGAACACGGATCAAAAGGTGGCCAACATTACCTGAGGCTGAAGTGTCAGAACTGCCCTGGTATAATGTAGATGAGGGGATCCAGAGGTTTAGAGAGATTGGAATGTTAGCGTGGATTTATCATGCAACATCTGCTCTTACACCCCAGGAATTTCCAGAGGATGAACCTTTTACCAGGACAGTGAGAAATAAATTTGTGAGACTAGCACCATCATCCCTGAAGAGCTCTGTGGTTGCACTTCTCTGTAAGTCAGATATTACTGTAGGAAGTGCTGTAACTGAGCTGGAATCCTTAAACACAATGGAAATGACTGGATCTTGAGTTGGTAGAAGCCAGGTGGCAGCACTTAATCGCCAAAGACAGGGTAGACGTGGCTATAATAATAAATAGCAAACTCAAAGTAGGAGTCAAAATTATATGACTCACAGAGATTTGTGGCATTGGCTAGTAAATCATGGGGTACATAGAAATATAATAGAAGGGCAGTCTACTAAATTCTTATTCAAGCTGTATAAACAAAAGAGTTCTAGGTCAACTGAATGGAAGTCTAATCTGAATTACAAAAACACAGAGTCACAGCCCCTTAATCAATTTCCAGACTTGAGATAGCTTACAGACCCAGAGCGCCTTGAATGAAGGGGAGGCCAGGTCCCTTTGGGGGAGAACCCTGTTACACTGCCACAAATTGATACTGCTAATCTTCCTCCAAGCCTTCCCCAAGGAGACTGAGAGCCTTTTACAAGGGTAAGTATGCATTGGGGAAAAGGAAATGATCAGATATTTCGGGGATTATTAGACACTGGTTCAGAAGTGACATTAATTTCAGGGGATCCAAAACATCACTCTTGTCCACCATCAGAGTGGGGGCTTATGTAGGCCAGGTGATTAATGGAGGTTTAGCTCAGGTCCAGTGGGCCACTGGACCCATTCTGTAGTTATTTCCCCAGTTCCAGAATGTATAATTGGAATAGACATACTGAGCAACTGGCAGAATCCCCACATTGGCTCTCTAACTTATTCAGTGAGGGCTAGTATGGTGGGAAAGGCCAAGTGTAAGCCACTAGAACTGCCCCTACTGAGCAAACTAGTAAATCAGAAGCAACACCAGATTCCTGGGGAGATTGCAGAGATTACTGCCACTCTTAAGGACTTGAAGGATGCAGGGGTGGTGATTCCCACCACATCCCCATTCAACTCTCCTATTTGGCCTGTGCAGAAAACAAATGGGTCTTGGAGGATGACAGTGGATTATCATAAGCTCAACCAGGTGGTAACTCCAATTGCAGCTGCTCTTCCTGATGTGGTATCATTGCTTATGCAAATCAATATATCCCCTGGTACCTGGTATGCAGCTATTGATCTGGAAAATGCTTTTTCCTCAATAGTTGTTAGTAAGAACCACCAGAAACAGTTTGCGTTCAGCTGGCAAGGTCAGCAATATACTTTCATTGTCCTACCTCAGGGGTATATCAACTCTCCAGCCCTATGCTATAATCTTGTCTGCAGGGAACTTGATCATTTCTCCCTCCCACAAGATATCACACTGGTCCATTATATTGGTGATATCATGTTGATTGGACCTAGTGAGCAAGAAGTAGCAACTACTTTAGACTTAGTGGTAAGGCATTTGTGTGTCAGAGGATGGGAGATAAATCCAACAAAAATACAGGGGCCTTCCACCTCAGTGAAATTTCTGGGTGTCCAGTGCTGTGGGGCATGTCAAGATATCCCTTCTAAGGTGAAGGACAGGTTGCTGCATCTCCTATGACCAAAAAAGAAGCACAACACCTAGTTGGTCTCTTTGGATTTTGGTGACAACATATTCCTCATTTGGGTGTGCTACTCCAGCCCACTTATTGAGTGACCAGAAAAGCTGCTAATTTTGAGTAGGGACCTGAACAAGAGGAGCCTCTGTGACAGGTCCAGACTGCTGTACAAGCTGCTCTGCTACTTGGGCTGTATGATCCAGCAGATCCAATGGTTCTGGAAGTGTCAGTGGCAAATAGAGATGCTGTTTGGAGCCTTTGGCAGGCCCCAATAGGAGAATCACAATGCAGACCCTTAGGATTTTGGAGCAAAGCTTTACCATCTGCCGCAGATAACTATTCTCCTTTTGAGAAACAGCTTTTGGCCTTCTACTGGGCCTTAGTAGAGACTGAACGCTTAACCATGGGCCACCAAGTTACCATGAGACCTGAGTTGCCTATCATGGACCTGTTGTTGTATGGTCCACCAAGCCATAAAGTTGGGCATGCACAGCAGCACTCTATTGTAAAATGGAAATGGTATATACAAGATAGGGCCAGAGCAGGTCCTGAAGGCACAAGTAAGTTACATAAAGAAGTGGCCCAAATGCCCATGGTCTCCACTCCTGCCACATTCTCTTCTCTTTCCTGGACCAGAGCTATGATCTCTTGGGGAGTTCCTTACAGTGAATTGACCGAGGAAGAGAAAACTTGGGCCTGGTTTACAGATGGTTTAGCACAATATGCAGGTACTAAACACCTGAAAGTGGACAGCTGCAGCACTACAACCCCTTTCTGGGTTGTCCTTGAAGGACAGTGGTGAGGGAAAATCCTCCCAGTGGGCAGAACTTC
>PVIY010056959.1:0-13093 GCA_004026745.1 Myrmecophaga tridactyla
GGTTGGGAAGCTGTTGCTTAATGGGGACAGAGCTTCTGTTTGGGGGATGGAAGCATCCTGGAAACAGTGGTGGGGATGGCCGCACAACGTCGAAGACTGAAGGGAAGGCTTGAAAGTAGTTCACATGGGAGATTCTATGCTTTTTATATATGTTTCCAGAATAAATTTTTTTAAATGGTTAAGATGGCCAAGTTAATTACATATATATATATATATTTACACACACATATATACATTATATACATTATATACATTATACATAATTATATATATACATATATATAATTAAATAATCACAATAAAATGTAAAGACAGACCCAACTGATAAATAGACTGGAGGTTTCTAGTTGCTTGGGCCGGGGGTCTTGGGTGGGGTTCTGTCCATGAGGCAAGTAGGGACCTGGCTGTCAGGTGACTCTTCATCACGCGACATGGTGATGGGTCCCCAGCACCCTCACAACCCAGGCCCCTTGCTCTCCATGCTGGGAGTGTCCCCCAGTCGTTGCGACAAGACTCAATGCTTTCCCACATGCGCTCGGGGCTGGGTGGGAGGGCGAGGGGACGGGAGGTGGGCCTTCCCCCATGTGGGTCCCTTCCTGGAATGCCCTGCCCGCCTCCTTCAAGGCTCGGCTCAGACTCGGCTCAGATCTGGCGTCCCGTCCGCGTACTCTTCCGGGAACCTCCCCCCGCCCCTGGACAGGACATCATGCCTTCTCTGGGCTCCCCCATCCTAAACTCAGTCATTCTCTTTCAGGTCCAAGGAAAAGACCCCGAAACGCCCAGGCCAGTATTCCCCAAGGTGTATTGGGAGAAGATTTGAAAAGGAGCTCAGTGACAAATGGCTGCATGCGTGAATGCAGTTCATCCATTCATAGATTCATTCATTGATTCAAGGAGACTTAAGGAGACTTTTCTCTGTGTGGGGCACAGGGCCGAGCTCTGGAGATGCGAGCTGAGCCCGACCGATGATGTTCTGTGTTCCTGAAAGTGATGGCCTATGGGGGAGGCAGGAAATTAACTGATAAACAAGGTAACTAAAAGTTTAGGATAACTCTAAATAGCACCCAGAGGGTGGCAGGAAAGAGAGAGATTGGGGGTGGTTGAGGGGGGTGCTACTCAGACAAAGATGTCTGAGACCGGAGGAATGAGGAGACTCACTCCTTTGCCCTGCCACATTAAATTCACATGCTGATGTGTGATGGCTGGAGCCACAGCAGCATCAAGGAACCATGAGGCAACCTTGATGGTGGAGCGGAAAAATAGGAGATGCCCAGGTCCTTGAGGACCCAAAACCCGCCTTATCAACCCCAGACTTCTTTCACATGACAAAAACATAAGCCTCTAACTTGCCTAATATCTTTTTTTTTTAAAAAACATGGGCAGGCACCGGGAATCGAACCCGGGTCCTCGGGCATGGCAGGCAAGCATTCTTACCTGCTGAGCCACCGTGGCCCGCCCTTGCTTAAGATCTTTATCTGAGTTTTTAAAATATATGCAGCAAAGTCAAATCTGAACTGATAATAAACAAAGGGTTTGGATTATATTTAAAGAGCAGGGGAGAGACATGGTTGGATTCATGCTTTTTGAAAGGTTTTTCTGGCTGTTGCATAGGAAATAGATTGGAGGGTGTGCGTGGGTATTGGGGGAAAGAGAGGGGATGGGAGAATGCTGCTGCT
Organism: Myrmecophaga tridactyla; assembly: GCA_004026745.1. NCBI lineage: Eukaryota > Metazoa > Chordata > Mammalia > Pilosa > Myrmecophagidae > Myrmecophaga > Myrmecophaga tridactyla. The sequence continues at coordinate 1,677 of PVIY010056959.1, forward strand.
TCTGGGGACACACAGTGGAGACTCGAGTCATGGTGGGGTGAGAAGAGAGGAGGGGCTGAGTGGGTAGATCGGAGTTATACTTTGGAGGGAGGAGTCTCCATATTATCCATGCTTTAAGCCCCCAACTGGCTGCTCTTGCTCTTTTTTTTTTTTAAATTTTTTTTAATTGTTAAATATAACATATACACAAAGAAAAGAAAGAAAAAGCAATGATTCTCAAAGTACGCTTCAACAAGTAGATACAGAACAGATTTCAGAGTTTGTTACGAGTTTCTATTCCACTATTTTAGATTTTTCCTTCTAGCTGCTCCAAAACACTGCTGGCTAGAAGAGATTTTTCTTCTTTTTTGTGAAAAATAACATATGTACAAAAAAGCAATAAATTTCAAAGCACATTGCAACAATTAGTCGTAGAACAGATTTCAGAGTTTGGTATGGTTTACAATTCCACCATTTTAGGTTTTTATTTCTAGCTGCTGTAAGATACAGGAGACTAAAAGAAATATCAATATATTGATTCAGCAATCATACTCATTTGTTAAACCCTACCTTCTCTGTATAATTCCACCATCACCTTTGATCCTTCTCCCACTCTTTAGGGGTATTTGGGCTATGCCCATTCTAACTTTTTCATGTTGGAAGGGGCTGTCAATAATGTGGGGTGGGGAGATGGAACTAGCTGATGTTCTGGAGAGGCTGAGCCCTCTGCATTTCAGGATTTATCTGGTTCAGGGACCCATCTGGAGGTTGTAGGTTTCTGGAAAGTTACCCTAGTGCCTGGAAACCTTGATAGAATCTTTTTTTTTTTTTTTTTTTTTTTTTGTATGCTGTATGGTGAAGGTCACATTTCATTATTTTCCCATGTGACTATCCTGTTAGTACAGCACCATCTGTTTATTTTTTTTTGGAGGGGGAGGGGGAAAGTGCACTGGCTGGGAACCGAACCCAGGTCTCCCGCATGGCAAGTGAGAATTCTACCACTGAACCACCCTTGCACCCCCTGTAGAATCATATATAACGCCCTAGGTGATTTTTTTAGGATTGGAATAGTTTTGGTTGGCAAAAGTTATAACTTTTGTTGTAACAGGTAGCAATGTCTAACTAAAGCTTGCGTAAGAGTGACCTCCAGAGTAGCCTCTTGACTGTATCTGAACTCTTTCAACCACTAACACCTTATTGGTTTTTCCCCCCTTTTGGTCAGGATGGCATTGTTGATCTCACGGTGCCAGGGCCCTCCGGCACGGCGACTGTCCCCACTGTGGGTCCCGATGGGATTTTATCTCATGTGCGATTGCTGGGTTAACATCTGCTTCCCCCACTGAGGGTACCCCCCCAGGGGGACAGGGCCGCCGTGTGTTAAGATTAGTCCAGGGCCGAGGACACAGCTCAGGAGCAATCAGGGTTTGTTGAGTGACTGATAGATGGCTGAATGGAAGACAGGTAGAAACCTTAGGCCACCAGCTGGCAGCTTTCGGGCCACTGCCACCAGCTGGGGCCCAGACGGAGAGAAGACGTGGGGAGAGAAGCCCTCCCACGCCCCTCTCATGTGGACGTGCCCGCGGGTGCAGCACCCTTGCTGAGCCCAGGCTTATCCAGCTTACCACACGACGTCCTGCTATCAGTTCTGTGTGCCGCCCTGCAGGCTCCTCTGGGGTGGGGGCTGGGTGGGCACGTTGGCTTTCTGTTCGCCCCACACGGAGCCTGGCACAGCCCACATGCCGGATGTAAGACTGCTGAACCCAACTGCGTCCAGCCTTGGCTTGGAATTCCGAGAGGCCTTGATGAGGTGAGAGGTCGAAGAGGGCTTTGGGGATGGAAGGAAGAAAAGGGACCCAAACACTGCAGAGCTCCTACCGGGTACCACGGGCTGGGCTAAGCGAGTCCAATTGGCATCTCCGCACCCGTCACCACAACCAATTTACAGACAAGGAAACTGAGGCACGCAATGGCCATCTGGCCATGAAGCATCACTTACCAGGGGAAGCTCCCCCTTCTCTGGGCCTCAGTTTATATTTAACACGGGATGAGGACACATCTGCATTGGAGTGTTGCTGGGAACAACTTGGCGTGTGTGTGTGTGTGTGTGTGTGTACCATAGCAATGACGGGGGCTGGTGTCAGGAACACGGTGTCCCTCTGTCTTGATGGAGCACAGTTTACAGGGTCCTGGGGGTTGGCTTCTCCTTTGGGCACGGTCCCCAAATTCTTGACCCTAAATAGGGACCAGAGGAGTGAGAGCAGGGTCCTGCCAGGGTTGGGTCAGATCCCATCGTTATTTACAATTTCGATATTTTTGTCCATCAGGATTTTTTGGCATTAACTTTATTTCTAACAATTCTGTATTAAAACGTTATGTATCTGAGTTTCGGGGCACGTCCTTGAATTGTGGGCCCACAGTGAGAGCCTCACTCACCTCACTCTAGACCCAGCCTCGTTAATAACTATTTCACCCCCAGCCATTTGTGTAATGCAGGGGGAGGCTTCAGCTTTTCAATTTTCTTCTCTGTAATGGGGATGGTAGGGCTCCCTTGAACCAACGGGTTTTTGTAAAAAAAAACCGTATTATTGGAGTTCACCCCAGGCAGTGTGGCTGAATGACTGTTCTTAAAGTGAGTCCACCATGTACGCAGCCCCCAGATTGAGGGACGGAATGTTACCAGCCCCCGATTCCCGCTTCTGCCCTCTACCCGCCTCCTGGCCACGCCCCTCCTCCTGGGGTCTCCACTTGCCTGACTTATTTTTTGTTTTAATGACACCTTTATCGAGGTCTCATTCACATACCGCCCAATCCACCTATTTAAAGGGTAAAAGTTCAATTGTTTTTAGTATCGTTATGGGGTTGTGCAGCCATCACCCCATAAGAAACCCTGGACCCTTTAGCTATCCCCACCTATAGCCCCAAATCCTAAGGAAATGCCAATCTGCTTTCTGTCTCTAGATTTGCCTGTTCTGGACATTTCAGATCAATGGACTCATACAACATGTGGTCTTTTGTATCCTCTTTTCTTTTGAACTCAGCATGGCTTTAAGTTTCATCCACGTTGCAGCATGGGTCAGCTCTCCACTCCTTTTCACAGTTGAATAATATTCCACTGTACAGGTACACCACCTTTTGCTTATCCATTCTTCTCCCCACGTCTGGCTACTGCAAATGACGCTGCTGTGTCCACGCACGAACAGGCTTTTTTTTTTTTTTTTTTTTTTGCAAGGTATCTTTGCTGTTTCTTTATTGGAAGGTCTGAGGCTAAAACATTCTGTTTTGGTTCTCAGTTGTAAAATCACTAAAAGCAGCAACACTGGAGCATAAATAGCCAAAGGATTATCCAGCCCATGGCTGCCCGTACAGGCTTTTTTGTGTGGACGTAAGTTTTCTGTTCTAGTGGGTATGTACCTTGGAGTGCAACTGCTGGGCCAAGTGGCCGCTCTCTGGGGTCGGAGTGGCAGGGTCACAGCCGAGGGCTGCGGAGGGAGGCCCTGACTTGGCCTTTCCCAGGGTGGGTCACCTCTCCCTGCGCCTCAGTTTTCCTCGTCTGTAAAATGGGGGACTCAAGGAGGGAGTGGAAATAAAAACTTTTAAGAAAAAAAAAAAGCGCCTCGCTCCTCGTTTCGTTTTTCCGTCTTTTCCCTTCTTTTCGTTTCTGTTTTCCTCTTTCCGGTTCCTTTCCTCCCTTGGGTTCTTTACCTGCCCCCTCCTCTCCTCATTCCTTCTTCTCTTTCGTCTTAAGCGCGGGGGCCCAGGCCACCCGGCTCCTCGGGTCACGGGAAAGAGGGTGGGTGGGGGCTGGCCCGAGGCGCCGGGTCGGGAGCCGGGTCTGCGCGCTCTGCAGGCGAGGCTCTGCCCCCGGGCGCAGTCCCCGGCGGTCCCCACCCGCCCGGGCTCGCGTCCCCGCCCCGCCTGCCCCGCCCCCGTCTCCCCCGGGCTCCGGCTCGCCTCCCATTGGCCTGCGGGACCGGGGGCGGGCTCTGGGCGGGGCCGCGGCGAGCCCGCCCTGCCGGCCACGCCCCCTCCCCGGGGCCCCGCGCCCAGTCGGAGCCCAGCAGCTGGCGGAGCGGAGCAGGTCCCTAGGTAGGGAGTCGTCCGGGGGGGCCCCCAGGAAGGGCGTGGGGGGCGCCCCGCCCCGAGGTCCCGGGAGCCGCCGGGACGGGACCTCGGCCGCCGCCCCCTCAGCAGCCCCGGGTGCAGGGTCCCCTGGTCTGCCGGCAGGGGGCACCCGGCTGGCTTCTCCGGGCCCCCAGGAAATGCCCCGGCCGCCGGGGCCTCTTCGGGGGAGCCGGTTCCTCGTCCCCTGGGGAAGGGGTGGGTGTGGCTGCAGCAGAAAGGGTTTGGGGCGGGCGTCGGGCAGCACTTCCCGCCCGGCCACCTGTTTTCTGCGTGCAGGGAGAGCTCCCCCCGCCCTCGCCCCTCCCCTCTCTCGCCCTCCCTCCCCCCTCCCCCACCTCTCGCTCGCGCTTTCGCCTGCGGGCTTGAGCGGGAATGGATGGGGTGACTCGTGGCGCGGGGGGCGCGCGGGCCGGGGAGGTGGAGCCGCCCCCCCTCCGCCGGGCCTGGCCGCTCCAGCTGTGGGCCCCGTGGTGGGACCGGGGCCAGCTCCCCGGGTGGGGGGTGAGTATGGGGAGGGGGAGGTGTGCGTGGGGACCGTCCCGGCGCCGCGCGGGTTGGCGGCCTGCGGGGGAGGAGGGGCGCGCGCGCGATGCGGGGGGAGCCTCCGGGCCGGCGCCGACAACTTCACCCGCCGCCGCGCGGCGCGCCCAGGTCTGCAGGCCCGAAACGCCACCTAGTTTTTAGATTTTTTTTTAAAGGAAGCCCCACACCGCCTCGCAGTTCCGGGGTTGGCGTGGATGTGTGCGTGGGGAGGGGGTCACCCCGCCCCAGGCAGGGCCTCCGTTCTCCGAGGTGGGGGTGTCTCCTTGCAGTTATTTAGGAGCCCTCTCGGAGCCTCAGTTTCCCCGTCTGTAGGTCGGGCCTAATTTCCACTGGGAGGGGAATAAAAGGCTAGGTGGCTAGCCCGGTGCCTGGAGAAACGTTAGCTACTGTTCTTTTGAATTTATGAATTTCTGGGTCTCTCTGCGCCCAGTTCTGCGCCTCCAGTTCGTTCTCCACTCCGAAGCCAGAGAGAACTTGTAAAAACACAGTTGGTTCAGGTCAACCCCCGGCCCATTGAAACCGTTCCCTCATGTCCCCCTTGTCGTGCCCAGTGCCTGGTTGCTGCCCCCTTGCCCCCTCCAGCCGCGCTCTGCCCCCTGCCCTCCCTCGTTCGGGGCTTTGCCCCTGCAGGCCCTTCTCCCAGATTTCCCTCCATTTTTGAAGTCATGTTTTAAAGCTCAGCCCACGGGGCAGCCCCGATGACGTCCGGCCCTAGTACTGGGCCTAATGATGGTCTCCTCATCCCTCCCCGGGAGCCCCCGCCCCAGGGCTGGATCAGGATGTTTCCGGGCGGCGGGGCTGGGGTGGGGGTGGGGGGCGTCCGCCCGGAGCTGAGCTAGGGGGCCTGGGATCCGGGGGCGGGTCGAGGGAAGACGTCCGGCCGAGCTGGGGGAGTGAGGACATTTGATCGGTGTCCGTCAGCAGGGGCCTCCCGGGAGGGCTGGAGTGTTCTAGACCGCCCCCGCCCGGCAGTTGCACCCCTGCGGCGCCACTCTTGTCTGCTGAGCTCGCCCTGCGTTTCCCTGGGGGCTGGCCCCGGACGCTCCGCGGGCCCATTTGACAGATGAGGAAACTGAGGCACGGAGAGGTGAGGTCGCCTGCCAGGGGTCGTGGAGGGAGCCACGAGCAGAGACAGGGCTGAAACTCGGGTCCGGTGCCGAAGCCCCCGCGTGGCGTGGTGTGCCCGCCGGGCGGGGAGCACTTAGGCACCGCGGCTCTGCGCTCTCCGGGAGGGGCCCCGGGGTGGGGTGGGAGGAGCGGGCGGCAGTTCCCAGGTCGCTGGTCCTCGGGTTTCCGGCCTCTTCCCAGCACTGAGGGGCCCCAGGGGGCAGGCGAGCAGTTCCTGGCCGGGCTGGGCATTGGAGGGGGGCCCCAGGGCCGCGGGCGCCCCGGCCTGGTGGTTTGTCCTTCTTTTGTGGCTGGGGCTATTGGCTCCCTGTCACTGGCAGGCAGTGGACTTGCCTGGGCTGGGCCCCTTCCCCTTGACTCCCAGTCCACTTCCCTCCCCTCCTCCTTTCCCTTCCCACTCCCTCTTCGCCTCTCCCCCCTCCACCCCACCCCTTCACTTGGCTCCTCTCTCCACCCCTGCCCTCCCCTGACAGACCCAGGCTCTCCCCGGGACAATGGAGGGGAGTGTGGCAGAGGCCTGCCCCTCTGGCTCATTCCCTGCCTCCCGCTTCCAGGGACCCCTCTGACGGCAATAGCACACCCACCGGCCCTCCCTGGCCCTGCCATCAGCAGTTCTGCTAGGCTGGGGCTCAGCTGGGTGGGGCGGGGGAGGGGGGTCCTCCTCTGGCTCAGTTTACAGATGAGGCTAGGGGTCATTTTGTGACTCCCCTGGAGGCCGCCCGACCCATTTCCCTTCTATTTTCCCACACTGGGTCTTGGCCCTGCCTGCCCCTGAGCGAGCAGGTCCCTCCCAGCTACTCGGAGGGGGCCAAGGCCAAGGGTGGGGTCCAGCAGCCCTGGGAGCCCCCTGGAAAAGCAGGTGCCAGACCTGCGGAAGCAGAATCTGCCTTTGAACCTGCTCCTGGGTTGGGCACTTCAGAGCAGGAGAAGCATTGACTTAACCCTCGCTGTGCCTCAGTTTCTTCACCTGTAAAATGGGGCTAATAAAATCACCTCCTCTGAGGTGGGCTGGTGTGAGGATTCATCTGGGGGATATCCGTGGGCGGGGCCTCTCGACATGGGGCAAATGAAAGCAAACCGACCCTGCTCACCCCCTCCTCTGCCCATGGGCACAAAGGCCCCTGCCTCCTGCAGCTCACTCTTGCCTTTTCCTTAGGGTGAGCTAGTGTCAGTCCCACCTGCCAGCTGTGGCCTGGACCTGAGGCTGGGGGGGTGGGAGGTGCCTCAACACAAGCCTAGCCATGGCCAGAAGCCCATGGGAAGCTCCAGACACCCCTGTTTCATAGAGTAGGTTTGGAGGTTGTTCTAGTTTGCAAGCTGTCGGAATGCAATATGCCAGAAACAGAATGGCTTTTAAAAAAGGAAATTTATTAGGTTGAGTGTCTCCATTTCTAAGGCTGTGAAAATGTCCAAATTAAAGTCAGTCTATAGAAATGTCCAATCTAAGGCATCCAGGGAAACATACCTTGGTTCAAGAAGGCTGATGACATTCAGGGTTTCTTAGCTGGAAAAGCTTTCTCTCTAGGCTTCTTGTTTCATGAAACTCCCCCCACATTTCCAGAGGTCTCTGGCTGCATGGTCTCTCATCGCTTTTTCCAAAATGGTTCCCTTTTAAAGGGCTTCAGTAAGCAGCCCACTTTTAATGGGTGGCGACACATCTCCATGGAAACCATCTAATCAAAAGTTACCACCCACAGTTGGGTGGGTCACATTTCCATGGGTAATCAAAAAGCTCCCACCCAGCAATACTGAATGAATTAGAGACATGGCTTTTCCGGGGTATACCACAGATTTAAACTGGCACTGAGGGGCTCTGGCTTGGCCAAGAAGCCAGGCTGAGAATGAAGTACACAAGGTGAACCTGTTTTTGCTGCCCTTCCCCATCTCCCTGTCCTCAAGGAAGGGTTTGAAGCTACTGAGAATGGAGCCTTGTGGAATGAACTGCATGCTTGTTCTCACTAAGGTGTGAAAGGCTGATAGCACCTTAGCACCTGCCAAGGTTTCCCTCCCTGGGCATTTGGCTCAGAAAAGACTCATCCTCAGTCAGGGAGGGTTTCAGGCAGGGAGGGTGGGGCCATGGTTGGGAGGGTGATTAAACCAAGGGCCCTGCAAAATTGGGTCCTGAGTTCCCCCAAAATGGGGGTGGGCTGGGGAGGAGTTAGGAAAGCCAGAACCTGGTGTTGGGCTGAGCTCGTGGTACTTTCCAGGACAACCTGTAGGGCTTGTGGAAATTTTCCAGGCTATTTTGGGGAGAGGCCCCCTTCTCTAGCCTGCCCTTTCCCAGAGGATGGAGACAGGGCCCTGCTGACACTTCTCCCTGGGACAGCTGGGGTGGGATTAGCTTCCTGCATTCCTCCCTGCCTCCCTGCAGACTCTAAACCCCCTCCTCTGGCTGGGCCCTTGTCAGATCCTGGGCAGGCTGCGGGGGGGTGGGAGGATGGGGGTGGAGGTGGGGGTAGTCATGGCCCACTACCCACCTCCATCCTCTCCCCCCACGCTCCTCCTTCCTGCCTCCCTCTCCCTGCCCCCACCCTGACCCTACATACTGAATATTTCCCTGGCTTATTTTATGTGACCTTGGGCAAGTTACTGGAACCTTTGTACCTCAATCTCCCGGGTGCTCTGATGGGGGTGAAACGAGCTGAGCTGTGTGACCTGCTCAGCATGCTGCCAGCCCCCGGGCTGTGACTGTCACTAGGGCCAAGTTTCCAATGGGACGGAAGTGCCTCCGGGGCAGGACTTCCTGCTGTCCTGTGGCCTTGTTTCCTGCACACAGTGGGCGCAGCAACAACTATTGAATGGGGTTTCTTGGGACCCAGAGGGCAGGGCTGTGGTGGGCAAGGTATCTCAATGCCCACACCCATCAAAGGCGTGCACCCACGCACAGTGTCAGGCTCGTGCTTGCACTCGCATGTGCACAGACAGCAACAGAGTCCACATACGTGTGTGCACAGATGGACACAGACACACCTACCCACAAATATGGGCACTGATGTGCATGTGCAGAGACAGATTCATCTACATGCATATGTGTGACACGGTGCCCATGCAGTGATGGACATACCCTTATGCACACACGCAGGACACACGAGCATGAGACACAGTTGTGAATCTAGGCACAAGGCCCATCACGCTGATGGACCTTGGGTTGGCTTTGGCCCATGGGGGGTCCTGCCAGCCCGAGCTTCGAGCTTTCGGCCCCTGTTTGCATCTTCCCTATCAGCTGATGGGAGCCGGGGGGTACAGGGTCTGAGCACAGAGGGTGAGCCCCAATTGTCCCAGGGACACTCTGAAGCCAGGCTTGTGGGTACGCTAGGGCTTCTGCACACTCCCCCAGGCATATGCCCCCCCATGGGGGGCTTGAGCACCAGGGACCCCAGAGCTGGCCCCAGGGTGATTGGCTCCCACCCTCAGCTGTTTTCTTGGGAGCTGGCCAGACCGGGAAAGGCCATTCACTCTCTCCTCCCTGCTGGCTGTATTGGGGGAGGCGAATGGGGCTGCACCAGGGACCCCAGAGCTGGCCCCAGGGTGATTGGCTCCCACCCTCAGCTGTTTTCTTGGGAGCTGGCCAGACCGGGAAAGGCCATTCACTCCTCCCTGCTGGCTGTATTGGGGGAGGCGAATGGGGCTGGAGAAAGGGGCCCTGCAATTTGGGCCTGTTTCATGAACCCAGGGGGAGTTGGGCATGGTAAGGGACACAGAGGCAGGCAGACAGCTGCAGCTGCTGCTGATGCCAACGATATGTGGTTACTGAGCTGGCCTCACCTGCTTTTCCACCTTGTCTCCTGCCCCTTACCTCTCCAGCCTCCTCACTGGACTTCAGCCGCACCTGGGCCCTTGCCAACCTCAGGACCTTTGCACAGGCTGCCCCACTACCTGGAAGAGACTCTCTGATTTTCAAAGGCTCTTATGGTTCAGGGTGCAACTCACATTCTCTTTAGAGGGGCACCCCCACCTTGTTACTTTTTAATCCCTTTCTATTTCTTGAGAGCCCTTTTGGCAGTCTTTAATGATCTTGTTTCTGTATTTGTTTACCCGTTTATTCTCTGGCTCCAAGTTCAGCCCTGAATGGGGCTTGGAGCACCTGTTTGTTGAATGACTTTATGACAGTTATAACAATAGCTGACAGTTACTGTGCACTTGTTCTGGGCAGATGGTATACCAAGTGCTTTAGCGTGTATTATTTTAACTTCAGCACACTGGTGAGTGGCAGGGACTATTACATGCTCCATTTTCCAGGTGAGGAAACCGAGGCCCAGAGAGGATAAGTAACTTGCCTGAAATCGCACAGCTGGCAGGTGGTAGGATTTGAAGTCAGATGTGCTTGACTCCAGAGGAGAAGAGGGAGGTAGAATTTGGGTTGGTGGGGACGGGGCCATTCCCTGCCTGTCCCTGATGTCCCAGGGCACTGCCACCCCCCTGCCCAGAACCCCAGGCCTTGGAACATTCCAGGACTCTATGACCTGTGCTGATGGGTCATGCTGGAGCCCTGACCCCTGGGGGCAGCGGGTGCCTTTATGAGGTGGGGGCTCCTGGACTTGCGGCCCTCCCTGGCCGCGGCTGCAGCTGAGAGAAGAGGTCAGGAGGCAGCTCTGCCACTTCCTTAGGAAGGCCATCCGGCCACCTCCCTTCCCAGCCGGACTGACACGCGGCCTGACAGGGGAGTGGGGGGGATGTGGAGGTCGGGGGATGTTTTGGGAGGAGGCCGGCTGTGCCCCGAGGAGCTGGCCCAGGCCCCTGGGTGGTTTGGCCCAGGGGGCAGAGGGGACGTTGCTGGGACGTGTGGGTTGAGAACTGAAGTGCCCTGGGGGACATATGGTTACTGTTAAGTAGAGGGGAGCTGGGGTGGTGATCTGGGGGTTCAGGGTTGCCATAGATTCTGATCGTTTTTCAAGAGTAGCTGGAAATCTGGATTTTGAGGCATTCTGCCTAGATGTTTAAAAACTTACTTGCATTTTCAATTTGAAAATCCTGGATGAGCCATATCGCATCGAGGGGACCGCGGGAGGCTGGTGGGCTGTGGGGGCTGGGCCGCAGGCTGCCGTTTTAGCTGCTGGTCCTGGACTCTTCTGTGTCAGGTGACCCCGAGTGTTCAGGCTCCTCACACCGTGTTGTGTCCCCATCGCTGTCCCTGAGCAGGTGCCGCGTGACACCCACCCAGCTGCCCCTCTTTCCTGTTGGGGAAACTAAGTCCGGAGAGGAGGAAAGGACCAACAAGGGCTGATGACTCCTGGCTTTTGCTCTTTCCGCTTGACCTTGAGCTGCAGCCACAGTCGAGCTGGTCCCTTCGTGTTCATTCATTCATTGCAGCGCCCACATTCTGATCTTGGCAAAACTGCCCCAAACAAGGCAGCAGCTGTGCAACCCCCTGCCCTCCCGCCTCCCCCCTGGGTCTGACCCAGCGTCTGCTCCGCGTGAGGGGCCGTGGAGGGAATTTGATTTCCTAGCAGCCGTCAGTGACCTGGCTGGGTGGAAATTCACTGCGAGTGTCTGGACATGGGAGGGTTCAGAGATGTTTGCCGAGCTGCTGGAGTCCTGGTCGTGGACAGTGGGCACTGGAGCAGTGCTGGCTGGGAAACTCCTCCCTCCCTCCTCCCCCTTCCCTCCTCCCCATTCCCTCCTCCCCCTTTCCTTCCCCCTTCCCT
>PVIY010056960.1:0-13091 GCA_004026745.1 Myrmecophaga tridactyla
TCTTGAATAACAAGGTGATATCTATTTAATGTGTAAGAATAACCTCCAGGATAACCTCTCAACTCTGTTTGGAATCTCTCAGCCATTGAAACTTTATTTTGTCTCATTTAGCTTTTGCCCCTTTTGGTCTAGAAGGTTTTCTCAGTCCCTTGATGCTGAGTCTCAGCTCATTCTAGGATTTCTGTCCCATGTTGCCAGGAAGGTCCACACCCCTGGGAGTCATGTCCCACATAGAGAGGGGGAGGGTGGTGAGTTTACTTGTTGTGTTGGCTGAGAGAGAGAGGCCACACCTGAGCAACAAAAGAGATTCTCTGGGGGTGACTCTTAGGCCTAATTTTAAGTAAGCTTAGCCTATCCTTTGTGGGGTTAAGTTACATATGAACAAACCCCAAGATTGGGGGCTCAGCCTATTGCTTTGGTTGTCCCCAGTGCTTGTGAGAATATCAGGAATTCTTCACTTGGGGAAGTTGAATGTTCCCCCTTTCTCACCATTCCCCCAAGGGGACTTTGCAAATACTTTTTTATTCATTGTTCAAATCACTCTGGGATTATTGGGGCTTCTCTCTGGACAAATCTACAAAACCTTACACCCTACTCAAGGTTCCATGTACTTATAGTGTTCAATTAAGCTGTCCACATAAGTTATATTAGGAAATGCACTAGTGAAAATATAAATTTTGTACCAAATAAACGTTTTTGCTTTAGTCTCACACACAAGTTAAAATTTTAAAACATGAATTGCCATCTATTTTCAACACCCTGCAGTACTGACATTCCTTTGTTCTTCCTCATGCAAAAACATTTTTAAATTTGTACATTTGGGACTGCCACTTTCTAAGGCCCCAAAGATAAATGACTCTCAGACTTTGAAATCTAATGGAATTTTCCCTGCAGGTTTTTCGAAACTGCTTGTGTCCTGTGACCCCTGTGTTCTTTCCAGTTTCTCCCTATGGAAATGGAAATATGCGTTCTATGACTACCCCTCCTTTGTATGCGGACAGCAACTAACTTGTTCTGAGTTTTTACATGTCTAGAGGCGGGGGAGAATTTTGCCTTAGAACAGACCGTGCCTGTCACTAACTTTCATGAAACTTTGTACTTGTTTTAACCTTGTATTGCATTTGACTGTTACTGAAATACTTTAAGTTTCTCTGATATTGTTATGGAATGAAAGTATTTGGTATATGGGAAAAACATGTCTTTTTTAGGATCGAGAGGGTGGAATGTGCTGATCTGAAAGGATTTATGTACCCTAGAAAGCCATGTTTTAATCCTAATCCCTTTTTGTAAAGACAGCCGTTTCTTCTAATGCCCATTCAGTACTGTATGTTGGAAACTTTAATTAGATTATTTTCATGGAGATATGACTCAATCATAAGTGTGGATATTAAATTTTATTAGGTAGAGGCATATCTCCACCCATTCCAGGTGGGTCTTGATTACTTTACTGGAATCCTTTAAAAGAGGAAGAATTTTTGTAAAAGGTTTGAGATTCTGTGAGACAAGAGAATGAAGACAAAATGACAAAAGAGAAAGCCATGAGATTCTGAGAGAGACAGAATTCACCAGTCAGCGAACTTTGGAGATGAAGGAGAATACCTCTGCTGGAGCTTCATGGAACAAGAGGCCTGGAGAGGAAGCTAGCAGACGTCGCCATGTTCGCCATGTGCCTTTCCAGTTAAGAGAGAAACCATAAACGTCATCGGCCTTCTTGAACCAAGGTATCTTTCCCTGGATGCCTTAGATTGAACATTTCTATAGACTTGCTTTAATTGGGACATTTTCATGGTCTTAGAACTGTAAACTTGTAACCTATTAAATTCCCCTTTTTAAAAAGCCATTCCAGCCGGAGACCCAGGTTCATTTCCCAGTGCCTGCCCATACAAAAAAAAAAAAAAAAAAGGCTATTCCATTTCTGGCATATTGCATTCCGGCAGCTAGCAGACTAGAACAATAAGTTGAATACAGAGAGAAAGCCATGGAAGCAAGAAGCTGAAGTCAACAAAACCCAGAGGAGAAGGGAGAGATCAGCAGATGCCAAGTGCCTTGCTGTGTGGCATAGGAGTCAAAGATTGTTGGCAAATGTGCTTTGGGAAGAAAGCACTGACTTGATGATGCCTCGAGTTGAACATTTTCTTGGCCTCAAAACTGCAAGTTAATAAATTCCCACTGCTCAAGCCAAACCATTTCATGGCATCTGCTTTAAGCAGCCTAGGAAATGAAAACAGAGAGCAGGAGGGCTGTAGCAATCATGTGGGTGGAAAAGTGATGATGGTAGTTGCAGAGTATTGATATTCCTTTTTCTTTTTCATATTTTATTACATTAATGGCTTGAAACAGCAAGTTGTTGGAAATAGAAACAGGAATTCTGTAGAAGAGAATTGGTATTCCTTTTGATGCTTGCTTTTCTCAAGAGCCCATGTCCCTTTCCAATTTCTCTGGGATGCTCCACCCAGCCTAGATTCAACCAGGAAAGCCTTTTTTGATCTAAGCCAATAAATCCATTTCTGAAAAGTCTAGTAATTCCTATAAGACTTTGCTCTCTGTGAACCCAGCGCAGTTCCTTAGCCGTCTCACCTCAGGTCCTTGCATGGAGGGACCCTTCCAGGCTGGATAGTTTAAGGAACAAAATCAGTACTGATCTATTACTGCCTATGGGCACCACTCATAATAAAGTTCATTGGCAGTTCCACGGTGTGCCAGACACTAGGCTAAGCATTAGAAATTTATCTCACTTCATCCTTATAGCAACCATAAGCCATTTAACAGGCAGGGAAGTGGAGTCTTAATGAGGTTTAGTATCTTATTTAGGCCACGCAGTGAACCCAGTGATGTGGACAAGGCTGAAACCTAGGTCTGCTTGTCTCCAAACCCACATCCTTAACTGCCATGATATTCTGCATGGCAAGAATTGTGTTTAAAAAAGAATTATGTGATTTTTTAATCAGAATGCCCTTGGTAATACTTAGCATCCAATATTCATGTTAATTCCTTTAAAATTGAATTACATGGATATGACCTTCATTTTAAAGACTCAAGAACAAAAAACATGGGCCCATGTGTATGGAAATTGGAAATTGTACAATTCCCTTCTATTGTCTCCATCCTGACATCTACTAACCCCTACTCCCTTTTTAAGATAATTGAAGCATTTTAAGATTTTGAGAAAGGGGTGTACGGGAATGTTTGTCATTTTTTAGTGAAGGAGATGTGTTCTGTTCCTTAAAAAAGACATCTGCGTGTTGGATTTCAGGATAAGCTTCTGCTTTCAGTATCCATGTGGACTTTAACACTGTAAGACAATGCCAAGAGCAAAGGAAGGAAAAGGAAAAACTAAAGGGGCACCCCTGCCCATTATTCCTATTCTCCAAAAGTTCTTGAAAACCTACGAGAAGCATTGTGCACAGTCCCAGACGTCTGTGTGTCCAGCCATCAGAAGGGACCTGAAAGCCAGCATCAGCGGGGAGCAGGTTCTCAGGAAGGTGAGTGTACAGTCTCCTTTCTCATTCTCTGAAAGGAGCCGACTGGGCTTTACCCCAAGGTACATGGGCCCCCTGGGCTTTTGAGCCCAAATCTGGCTGTGTTATCCCTCTGCATTCCTGGGTGAAGTCTAAAGTCTTGTCCTGGCACTTGTGTCTGCTCAGCAGCCCCTCTACCTTCCCACTCCTGCCTCCAGATCTGCCTTCCCATCCCGTCCAGTAGGTGTGTCTTTTCTCACACCACGTCACTATCTGGAAGGCCAAGCTCAAGAGCCGCCACTTTGTCACCATTGCAGGGCCTCCCCTCCCCAGTGCTCTGCTCCCCCCCTCAGCTGACCCTTCAGAGTGAATGTCTCCTTCTCTTGACCGCCTGTGTGTGTCCATATCACCAGCCCAGACCTGCATGTACCCACCCCTCCCCCGTGAGGTCATTTCACTTGGAAATGAGGTCAACAGAGACACAATTCTGACCCCAAAAGCAGTGGGTTCCAGAAAAAACATTTGATGTCATATCTCTCCAGAGATTAAATTCAGGATTTGGGAAGAGAGGAAAGGGGAGGAGAACCAGCATTGAACTGAGTGGACAATGATTGGGAAGAGGCCTCCGACAGGCCAGAAGGGGGAGCCCAGCACCCCGAAGACCTGCAGGGCGTCTGCAACTTTCCCATCACCTGCCAAGAACAGTCTGTACTTTCATAGTCGAATACCTACTGGTTTCCTAAAATGCTGAGCGCTAACCAGACATGAAATTAAACAAAATAATTAGATACAGACAGGTACTTTAAAAAAAAAAAAAAAGATTATTCTGTGGTGACTTTGACCCAAATCCATCCTACTGAGATTTGTCCTGAGGGCTTCTCAGGGGTGGGGGTGGGACTATGATTACTTTACACAAGAACCTCCTAAAACTTCCTCACCAACCATCTCTCTTTTCCCAAAACTTTCCCTTGCCAGAGCAGTTGCCCCCTTTTCTCCCCTCCTTCCCTTCAACCCCTCTTCACACCTCCTCTTCTCCTCTCCCCAGCTCTGTTCTGAACTCCCAGGTCCTTCTTACCCCATCTTTAACAGTTTCTCCTCATCCAAATGGAAGCCCTTCCCAGAGCCACCCTTTTGGTGGTAAAATAATTACTAATTTTTCTACTGTAATTCTTGTAAATATCTTTCAGTACTAATCCTAAGGGTTAAACATGAGTCTTGTTCAAATTTATGCAGCCTTCAGCAATGTTTTTGGAACTTTTAAAAAATTACTGTTACAACCCGTCATCTGAAATATAATGAAGACCTTGACCCGAACATAAGCAGAGTTCCCCTGGAGAGCTTCAATCAGGCAGAGGGTCCGTCTGCGTGGGGAGGTCGCTGAGGCTCGACCTCCACTTTGATTGTAAATATCACTAAAATAAAAGTTCCATGAGCCAATTATTATCCTTGCTCCATTGGACACACTCAGATATTTTCCCTCCTTTTTTATTTCATTAAAAGCTGGTTGCAGCCCACTAAATTGGCTTCCTGAGCCAATCGTGGTTAGTGAGCTGCTAGAGAATCTCTGCTGTGCATGAGATCTTGCACATGGCAGGAACCTCAGAAGTGGGTACGGAATGACCACCCCAAAGCACATCTGGTCCAGATCCATAACTATGGAAAATGTTCTTCTGTTGTCTAATGACAATATCCCTTTTTTTCACCTACTACAGTTTATACTCGTAAGACCTGCTGACTCCTCGCCAAGCCTGCCACCCGTGTCTCTGGAACCTTTGCTCATGACAATTCGCGACGAGTGTTACACACAGGGGAGAGAGCTCTGCCTCTGGGGCCTTCAGCTGAGCAACCCAGAGGTTGCCAGACTTGTGAGTCATGGGTTTCAACATATTTTTTCAAACCTTCAAATTGAATATCCGTATATTATATCATGGGTTCAAGCTGTAGTTCATTTGGTTGCTGACAGATATGGTACAAGGTTTTTTTTTTAAAAAAAAAAACGTATTTTAAAAGAAATATTTCAATTTTATATAAAAATAAAGAAAATAATAGGATTGAAATCCATGTGCCCACCAACCAGATGTCACATGCTTTTCAAAAAAGGAATGCAAGGGTGATGGTGGCGCAGTGGCAGAGTTCTCGCCTGCGATGCCAGAGACCAGGGTTCAATTCCCAGTGCCTGCCCATGCAAAAAATAAACCAATAAAATAAGTTTTTTAAAAAAGGAATACAACTTTCAGATACTTACAAATGCAATAGCTAAAGTCTTGTTTCACTTTTCTCCTATCTACTTCCTCAGAAGTGCCACTAGCCTAAAGTGTTTTAACCCCATTCACATTTTCATATTTTTATTACTTATTTATTTCTTTACATAAATGCAACTGTACTGTATGTATCCTTTTTGGTGACTTTTTAACTTACATTATGTGGTCAGGATTTCTCCATGTTCATTTATGTTGACTGCTAAACTAGCACTCATAACCTTCATTCTTGAAAGATAAGTTTACTTGGGTATGAAATTATGGATTAGCCATTGGTTGGTTGATTGAATTTCTATTATTGCTAGTGAGCAATCATATGTAAGACTTTGCTGCTAGATAAGGAAAATCAGGTAATTCAGAACACTCTTACTGAAGACAAGATAAGGTAGATACACATACACGTCAGGCAAGGAATCCAAGGGAGGCTGGAGACCCAAGGCAGAGACATAATGAGGGACATTTTTTTCCTGGGAGTATATGATTTAAAGAGGATGCAGCTGAGAAGCTGACAGCTGGATCAGTGCTTTGTTAGCCTTGCAATGCTCAAACACACTGATTGCCTGGGAAAGCCCTAATGGATGCCCTTTGTTTTGGGTTTGGACTGTGAAGGGCCACAGGCTAGGAATAAAGCCACGCTGACAGATGGTGTAGCTCAGTATCCAATCATCTCAAGTCCCAGGTTTAGACTGAGGTATTCTGGATTATGGGTACCCCCAAGAGTCCAGAACTTAAAAAAAATAAAAACCTCCCTGGAAGACAGTCACATAATTTTAGACTCCAGGTTATGTCTACAAACACTTTTGTATAGATAATGTGAAGCATACCAAAAAAATATATGAAGAGGTAAGACAATATGAATAACAAATGGACAGACTTCAGAAAGAACAGATGATCTAAACAGTCCAACAAAGACTCCAGATATTAAAGTTGTCAGCCATATACTTTAAAATATCTAGCTTAACAATGTTCAGGAAAAATAAGACAAAATTTAAAATTTTGGCAAAGAATTAGAAACTAAAAAATTAACTAAATTGACATTGTAGAATTGGAAAAGATTACTGAAATCTTTCAGTGGGTAGGTTTAACAGCATATTTAATGAATCTAAAGAGATAGTAAAATAATAAGTGAGAAGAAAATATCCAGAATGAAGCATGCGATAAGAAAAGAAAGAAAAGTCATAAGAGAAGGTAAGAGACATAGTGGATTATCGACATATATATAACTGGAGCCCAAGAGAAGAGGGCAATGAGAATGGGACAAAGCATAAATACCTGAAAAGATAATAACTTCATCAAATATGAAAGATATAAGCCACAGATAGTAAAACTACTGAAGACCAAAGACAAAAATAAAATCTTGAAATCAGTCAGTGTTAAATCTTAATATCAATCACACTACTTTAAGAAACTGCAAATAAATCTGACATCTCACTTTTCAACAGAGGCAATCCTGGAAATTAGTCACCAATAGAATAACGTCTTCAAAACTCTGAGTAGGAAATGCCAACTAAAAATTCTGTACCCCTGAAGCAATGTTCTTCAAAAAAAAAAGTGAAATAAAGACATTGTCACACAAGCAAAAACTGGAAATTTGTCACCAGCATATCTGATATAAAGGTAAATTCTTCATAAAAAGGGAAAATGATCGCAGATGGAAGGTTGATGATGCAGGATGCAGGAAGAATCAAAGAGCCATAAAATGGTTTTCTTATTGAACTTGAAATACTGATTCTCAAATTTATATGGAGATATAAATTGCTGAGCATAAGCAAAACAATCTTGTGAAAGAACACAGTGAGAGTATTTTCTTTAACATTATTAGGACTTATTTAAAGCTACAGTAACTAAGATTTTTATTGTTGCAGGGATGGATAAGTAAACCAATGGAAAATAACAGAAATTTCAGAAACAGACCCATATCTACATGAGCATTTAATTCCTGACAGAGATGACATGCTGGGGGAAGGATGGTCTTTTCCATGAATGGTGCTGAAACAATTGACTATAAAATGGAGGCTAAAAAAGCCTGATGCTTACCTCACACCATACCCTAAAATCAATTCCGGGTAGATTGTAGATTTAAATGTGAAGTACAAAATAAAAAAGTTTCCAGACTGTAACACAGGAGAATATCATCACAACCTTGGGGTGGAGAAAGAGTTATCAAATAAGACACAAACACCATTAACCATCGAAGAAAAAAATGATAAATTGAACTCCATTAAAACCGAGAACTTCTAATTATGAAGAATCACCATTCAAATTGTGAAAAGGCAAGTAGGAAAAAGTATTTGCTACATACATAATCAAGAAGCTCTCATATTTAACATATATAAAAAATAATCCCTGTACTGGTTTGACTTTATTATGTACCCCCAAAAAGCCATGTTTTAATCCTGGACTAATCTTGTGGGGGCAGCTGTTTCTTTCTTTCTTTCTTTTTTGTGTGCTGGATGGTGGGGGTCATATTTGATTCTTTTTCCATGTGAGTATCCCGTTATTGCAGCATCATTTTTTGAATTTTTATTTTTGTTTGTTTGGTTGTTTGGGGGAAGTGCATGGCAGCCGTTTCTTCTCATCTTGATTCAATAATGTAGGCTGGAATCTTTTGATTGGATTATCTTGGTGGGGGTGTGAGTCACTCAATTGTGAGTGTGACCTTTCATTAGATGGAGATGTGACTCCACCCATTACAGGTGGGTATTGATTAGATCACCGGAATTCTTGAAAAGATGAACATTTTGGAGATTAAAACAACAGAGCCTAGAGAAACGACAGCAGCCTCAGAGCTGACAGAAACTTCAGAGCAAAGTTGACACCGATGCTGACACATGGAGAACAGAGACACAGGTGTTTGGAGATGCTTGGAGCCCAGCAGACTTCGCCATGAGATGTTAAGCAAGCCAGAACCTGGGGAGAGTCAAGGGAAGCCAAGAGAGGAAAGCCAGCCCTGGAGAAGCAAAGTGAGGAGCCCTCACAGGAACAGAGGCTGAAAGCAACGGAGCCCAGGAGCAGGGGACCAGCAGGTGCCAGCCACGTGACTTCCCAGCTGACAGAGGCGTTCCTGACCCATCGGCCTTCCTTGAGTGAAGGTAACTTCTTGTTGGTGCCTTAGTTTGGGCACTTTCATTTCCTTAGAAATGTCAGTTTGTAACTTATTAAATTCCCCTTTATAAAAGCAGTTCCAGTTCTGGCATATTGCATGCCGGCAGCTAGCAAACCAACACACTCCCTTACATTAATTAAAAAGGCAAAAAAAAAAAAAAATCTCAGAAAGGCAAGAAACTTGAATAGGCATTTCACAAAAGAAGATATCAAATAGCCAATCAACATGTAAAAACGTGCTCAACATCATTAGGAATTGGGGGATGCAAATTTAAAACGTGAAGAGATTTCATTGCATGCCTACAGAATAATGAAAATAAAAAACACACTACCAGAGTGGCTGAGGATTTGGAGGATGTGAAATTTCTATTCACTGCTGGTGGAAGTGTAAATTTATACAATAACTTTGGAAAACAGTTTTGCTGTATCTACTGACACCAAAATCTGTGTTGTGCAGTTCCGTTCTGTAGCTGTGTACCCAACATAAATATATGTACTCAGCCACCAGGAGTTGTGCAGAACCGTTTGTGGCAGCATTAATTATAGCAGTCACACGAGAGAGCAATGAAAAGGAACTAACCCATACAAAAAACATGGGTGATTCTCACAAACATAGTGTTGTTCAAAAGGAGATACAAAAGAATACATGCTGCATTTAAATGAAGTTCAAGAAACAGGGAACTAAACTGTAATATTTGATTATCATAGAATTGCTTTTACAGGAGGGAGTAGAAAATGAGGGATGCATCAGTTGTTATTTTTCTAGTCTCTTCTCTTTTTTTTTTCCAGTCCCTAATTTTATTGCTCTTTTGCTTTGAACATATTAATTTCATTTTATAGTCTAATAGTTTCAATAATCTGAATTATTTAGGGGTCTGAGCCTATCATCTCTTTCTTCTACTGATTCTTATTCACCTGACATTTCTTTGGGTGTTTTGTGGTTTATTTTATTACTGTAAATTCATGTTTCTTGGAAAAATAGTTGTGACCATTCCTTGAGTTCAGATTTGCAGATATATTCCTCCACAGAGGATTAACATTTGCTTCTGCCAGATATCTGGGGTTCTGCATTAATTCAGATCTCAATTTGAGGTTTCTTTGAATCATCCAAGTAGAATTAATTCAGGCTGCAAACTTGTGTACTGATGGTTTTTGAGTTCTCAGGGGGATGTATATGTATATATCTTTTTTTTCTCTGCCCACTCAGTATCAGTCTGAGATAGGGGATTTTCCCGCCAGGTCCTCAGGGGCTGGAGAGGTGGGTTTGTTGAGCCCCCTGTAGTGCTTTGGGTCACATGCTGTGCAGTGTTTCCTGACCTTGATGAGTCACAGGGTCTCTCTCCCGTCCCCTGGACGTGACCCTGGAATAACAAAGCTCCAATCCCTGCCCTTAGTCACGCTCTGAATGGGCAGCTGGCTCCAGTGCCCTCTCTCCATTCACTGACCGGTGGATGTTCCTCACTAAGCTGCAGCTAACCCGACACATTTAATACATGTGTTTTTAACCAGCATTTTTAGTTTGATTTTATCCAGAAGGTCGATCAAAATTCGCAGTCTGGTCAACTGCTGGGAACAGACTGCTGTCCATGCAGCTTAACTGGGATCCTTAACAATTCTTTAAAATCTTGCCCTCTTGGTGATCTGGAATGGGCTGAGGAATTCAGCTTTTGCTCTTGCCCGCAGTGGGACTGGGGCGCAGGGGGTGCAGCTGCAGACCTCAGGCAGGGCCTCGGTCGGGTTTGGCACAGGCCGTTGGAGCAGGAACAGATGTGCCAGCGCGCCTCGGTCTCAAAGTCGCGTGGGAAAGTCAATCCAGTTGCATTAAAGAGGGCCCTGGCGCCAGCGCTGCACTTGGGGTTGCGAGTGTCTTTTAATCCTCAACCAAAGTAGAATTCGGAATCTTATAACTGACCAACATGGCATTGCCTCCCCAAACCCTAAATCAACCAGACCCCAGCAAAGCCTCTCTTGGACTAAATTCTGAACTGGAGGACTCCTTAGGCTGCGGGGATCCTAACTGCCATGATTTGTGGTTTTAAACACCCTTTTCCCTCAGCGAGGGCAGTGATTCGGCTGTCACCGGTATCCTCTGTGACCCCCAGGAATTACTTCGCCCTGAGGCTCCTTCCTTCAGGGGCTGGAGGAGCTTGCGACAGCCAGTGCACTGTCATTGCACAGATGATTTCACAGGACAAGCGCCGCATTGCTGGATTTGCGCAGTGCAGCCGCAGCGGACCTGTGGGCCCTAATGATATCTGTGACTGTGAAAGACGGATCATTCAACCATTAATATTTTTATTCAGTTATAAGATTTGCCTAGCACACTACTCTACTCAAAAGAACAAAACCATAGGAGGATAAAGCTTAGTGTTTCCCATAATTTTTCAACGAGCTCTTGTTCTAAATGACAATTATTTTATTTTCATGTCACTTGGGTAACTAGAAACTTGTTAAAGGCAAAATTTTGATGTAATTGACATAATGGGCTTTTAAAAATTTTTTTGTGCGTGGTCCAGGAACCGAACCCGGGTCTCCTGCATGGAAGGTGAGCATTCTACCACCGAACCACCCGTGCACCCACACACTTGGCTTTTAAGAGACATATTAAAATACAGAGTATATTTGTCTTCATTGTGTAAACACCTTTTTTCCCACCTTGCATTCTTAGGCTCTGCTTCTGGAATTGAAGGGGAGAACCACCTACCCATTCGCTACTCTAGAAATCATTGATTGCAAGATGGATCTGTGGTCTCTAGGGCGGCTGGGAGAGGCCGTGCAGTTCAGCCATCTGCACTCTCTCGTCCTTGATTACTGCAAGTAAGGATGGGGGGCAGAGCTCCCGCCATCAGCTATGGGGTGGGCAGGGAGAAGGGGCACCGTCTGGGGCTTCCTGGGGCTTCGTAGGTCATCCCTAAAAGAGAATGCTCTAAACCTTCTTAGAGTGAATGTTCTCCATAAATGTTAGTGTTCTCAAAAAGAGCCTTTAATCATTCCTTCATTCTTTCAACAAATATTTACAGAAGGCCAGTTTGTGCAAGACACTGTGCTTGTTGCTAAGAAAGATACAAATATGTATAAGAACATGCTGCTGCCTGAGGGAATTTTGGGTGTAGTAGTGGAGAGGAGACCTACTTTTTTTTTTTTTTAATACTTTTATTGAGATATCTTCATGCACCATACAGTCCATCCAAAGTATACAATCAGCGGTTCACAACATCATCACATAATTGTGTGTTCGGCACTGTGATCATTTTTAGAACATTTGCATCACTCCAGGAAAAGAACTAAAAAGCCAAAAGAAGAACCCCATACATCTCATATCTCTTCCCCTTCCCTCTCACTGATCACTAATATTGAAATCTAACCAATTGTTTACCCCTTATTCCCCCCCCATTATTTATTTATTCTTTATCCATGTTTTTTTACTCATCAGTTCATACCCTGGATAAAAGGAGCATCAGACACAAGGTTTTCACAATCACGTAGGCACATTGTAAAGGTTACACCTTTATAAAATTGTCTTCAAGAATCAAGCTATTGGTGGGTGCACAGGTGGTTCAATGGTAGAGTGCTCACCTTTCATGCAGGAGACCCAGGTTCTATTCCCAGACCATGCACCTAAGGAAAAAAACATCAAGGCTAGTGGAACACAGCTCAATAGTGTCAGGTACTTCCCTCCAGCCACTCTACTCCACCATAAACTAAAAAAAGGATAGTTATATAAAGCATAAGAATAACCTCTCAACTCTGTTTGAAATCTCTCAGCCACTGACACTTTGTCTCATTTCTGTCTTCCCCCTTTTCGTCAAGAAGACTTCCTCAATCCCTTGATGCCAGGTCCCGGTTCATCCTGGGAGTCATGTCCCACGTTGCCAGGGAGAGTCACAAGGAGACCTGCTTTCAGTTATATACAATGCAAGGTTGAAGGTCTGAATATCACAAAAGATGTCCATATCTATTTTTGTGACAGTTCTGATAAGGGAAACCACAGGTCCTGGATGATGGGTTGAATATTCCCCCTGGTGGTGGGGGGGGGTGGAGGAAGAAAGGTGTTGTTTTTGAGGCACCAAGTGTGTTAGAGGAAGGTTGGGGTAATAATGATAATAATAAATCCAGCTAATGGTTATTGAGTGCTTACTGTGTACCAAGCATGACACATGGCGTTCTAGTTTGCTGGCTGCTAGAATGCAATATACCAGAAACAGCACGGCTTTTAAAAGGGGGAATTTAATAAGTTGCTAGTGTACAGTTCTAAGGTCAAGAAAATGTC
>PVIY010056961.1:0-13098 GCA_004026745.1 Myrmecophaga tridactyla
ATGATTGTATAATGATATAGCTTTCACAATGTGACTGTGTGATTGTGAAAACCTTGTGTCTGATGCTCCTTTTATCTACCTTGTCAACAGATGAGAGGAACATATGGAATAAAAATAAATAATAGGGGGAACAAATGTTAAAATAGATTTAGTTTGAAATGCTAGTGATCAATGAAAGGGATCAGTAAGGGGTGTGGCCCGTAAAATTTTTTTCTTCTGTTTGTTATATTTTTCTGTTGTCTTTTTATTTCTTTTTCTGAATTGATGCTAATGTTCTGGGAAATGATTATGGTGATGAATATGCAACTATGTGATGATATTGTGAATTGCTGAGTGTATGTGTTGGGAATGTTTGTGTTTCTTGTAATTTTTTTTTTAATTAATAAAAAATTTAAAAAAAAAAAAAGAAAAAAAATGTGGCCCAATGTTTGTGTTGCACTTCTTGGGAAGTTATTGTGAAATTAATTCAATATATTGGTTTAATGATGCATCACTAACCTCAGTGTCTTTGTGCTCAGGTGAACTGATACATTTCTACAGATTGAAGACAGCGTGATTTCCTTTTTAGATCTTCCTATATAACTATTTGAAAAGGTTGTGTTTTGTTTTGTTTTTTATTTTCAAGGCTTTGACCAATATAAGGTTTACTAAAATCCTTTGACTAGTATTTTTATCCAAGCATTTCAGTTGTCTCTTCTTCTGTAAAGCAATTTGATTCTCCCAAGTCATTAATACTTTCGTATTATTGAATCATTTTCTCATTCCTCTATTTCTGGCTTGCTGCAGTATGGACAGCTTGGCAAAACTGCCCCTTCTAGATGACTTCATTTCTCCTCTGGCTTCCATGTGACTGATTTTGTCAAGGATTTCCCCTTAATTAATCCTTCTCTACCTTTTCTCCTATTCTGTCTCTTGAATATGAGAGTGTCCCCCACATTCTGGTCCTCTACTCCTCTATTCTTTTTTTCTTGAAAATCTTTCTCTTAGTGATTTCATAATTTTAATGCTATGAGAATGACCCCAAAATCAATATCTCTTTCTCATTCCCCTCCTTCATGCTCCAATGTTCCCTTTCCCAATACCTGGTAAATATTTGCTAGTAGATGGTCCACTGGAATATCAAACTGACCATCTCGCAAACAAAACATATTATCCTTCCCTAATGCAGTTACCTTTCCCTTCATTGCTTCTTTCAACAAATAACCTTTGACTACCTACCAGATTGACTGTAGATCAGGAATCAGTAAATTTTTCCTGGAAAGGTCAGACAGTATTTTAGGCTTCGTAGGCCATAAGGTCTTTGTAGCAACTACTCAATTCTTGTGTTGTACCACAAAAGCTACAACATGGGCATGGCTGTGTTACGTGAAAACTGTATTTATGGATGCTGAAATTTGAATTCCATATCATTTTAATGGGTCACAAAATATTACTCTTCCTTGGATTTTTGTTCAACCATTCTTAACTCACGACACTGATAAAAACTGATAGCAGTCTCCCTACCCCTTAGGGTAAACATGATAAAGTTAAAATGGGCGTAGCCCAAATAACCCTAAAGAGTGAGAGAAAGATCAAAGACGATGGTGGAGTTATACAGAGAAGGTAGGGTTTGACAAACAAATTTGGTTGCTGAATCATTATGTTGATATTTTTTTTAGTCTCCAGTATCTTAGAGCAGCTAGAAGTAAAAACCTAAAATTGTGGAACTGTAACCCATACCAAACTCTGAAATCTGTTCTACAACTAAAAATTGTGCTGAGCTTTGAAATTTATTGCTTTTTTGTATATATGGTATTTTTCACAAAAAAGAAAAAAGTCATGATAAGATATATATATATTCCTTCTAGCCTCCAATGTTCTGGAGCAGCTAGAAGGGAAAATCTGAGATGATGGTATGGTAGCCCGTGACAAACTCTGGGATCTGTCCCGTAACTACTTGTTGAAGAGTGCTTTGAAAACGATTGCTTTTTTCTCTTTGCTTTGTATATATGTTATATTATATAATAAAAAAAAGTAAAAAAAAAAAAAAAAAACAGGTCTATGTTTTTTATCTATGGTCCAAATTCCCTCTGTTCAGGTTTATTGTTTATTCTTTACTGTCTACAATGACATTCTTTATTCTTCAGGTTTATTCTTTACTGTCTACAATGACCATTTCAGTCACAAAGCTCTTGGGTGTCCTTTTCCTCAGGTATTCACATTATCAAACAAAGCAAGTTTGAATTATAAAAGAAAATCTCCGAAACATTGATTTTAGCTCTACATCACTTCAAATTCTCTCAATATCCATACACAGATGATCCTTTTTTATAAATAGCTGAAAATATTTTGTATTTCAGAACTTGAGTTTTATTTCCTATATTTTGCGTTTTCTATATAATACTTCTAAGGTTGTTTTGTTTTTGCTTTTGTTTTTTACAGCTTTATTGAGGTATAAGGGGCATACAATAAATTACACACATTTAAAGGATACAATTTGATGAATTTGATATGTTTACCTTTTTATTAATAATTGCTTTATTGAGACATAATTTACATATGACAAAATTCACCCCTTTCAATTATACAATTCAGTGGGTTTTAGATTATTCACAGAGTTGTGTAACCAGCATGACTATCTAATTTCATAACACTTTCATCACCCCAATATGACACCTATTAGCAGTCACACCTCATCTTCTCTCCTTCCCCAACCAGCCCCTGACAACCACTAGTCTGTTTTCTGTTTGTATGGATTGGCCTATTCTGGACATTTCATTTAAATGAAATCATATAATTGTAACCTTCTCTGTCTGGGTTCTTTAATTTAGTCTAATTTTTCACAGTCTATCTGTGTATTAGCAAGTGTCACTGCTACTTCATTCCTTTTTATTGCTGAATTATATCCCATTGGATGGATATACCACATCATATACATCCATTATTGATGCGCATTTGGGTTCTTTCCACTTTTCAACTATTATGAATAATGCTGCTGTGAACACTCATTGCAAGATTTTGCATAGATGTATGTTTTCATTTTTATTGGACATATACCAAAGAGTGGAATTCATGGGTCTTATGTAGAACTCTATGCTTAACATTTTGAGGAACTGTAAGACTGCTTTCCAAAGTGGTGGCACCATTTACCATTCTCAGCAGCAATGGGTAAACATTCCAGCTTCTCTACATCTTTTATATTATTTTTATCTTGAATAACAGGTTACTGGTTTAGATCTTTTTCACCATAATCCTGGATTGCTGCAATAACCTTGTTTTGTATTATTCTGCCTCAGTCTTTCATCTATTGCAATTCATCCCACGCAGGCCCACTAACCCCAGTTTAGTCTTGCTAAGCAATACTTTCTGCTACTGCATTACCTACAGTCTGGGAGATAAACTGCAAAGAACTTATTCTTCAAAGACACTAAAGATTCAGAGGCCAATAAAATTTTAAATCTGTTCCTCAATAGCTTATATCATTCTCTAGCAGGAACTTTCCTCTTCCACCACAAAATTACCAGCCCAGCCAGGTTCCATCTTCCGTGGGCAGGGATGGTTTCATGGATGTATGTTCTGCACTATCACACTGGGCCCAGGTTTAAAAGGTTCCAATGCCTGGTTTAATGTTCTGTGGTCATCATCTTGAAATTATTAACAACTTTTGAAAAAGAGGCCCCCTATTGTCATTCTGCCCTGGGTTCGCAGACTTTGTAGGCAGTTCTGTCTGTGGGAATTGGATTCTAAGGTCTAACCCAGCCCAATTCAGCACACACTATTTGCATGTCAAACTGCTTGCCTTTGCAAAATAATCTATTTCAGATTAGTCCATTCCTTATGTCCCTTTTACAACATTAATGTTCACTAAGTTGTCATTCTGCTTTCAGTTTTCGTCTTTATTCTTTTTGAGAAGTCATGATACCCATCACTATTTTATTTTTAGTTCACAGTCCAGGCTGACATATAACCTGAAATAGCTTAGCAAATTTATTTTTGACTTTGAGATTCAGGCTCTTTGGACATTTCTCTTTAAAAATACCCGAGCTTAGAACAAAGGCTCAGAGTAGAAGTTTTGATCAAACACATACCTGGATGAAGCTTAGGCCCCTCGGGCCAAAAGTAAAAAAAAAACATGTATTTTCCAAGTGGATAAAATTTTATTTTGGTCAAAGTGTACAGATATACCTCACTTTCAGATGTCAAAGAAAAACTGAGGCATTTTTTAAATTTTGTTAAAGTTTATTTGGGCAACAAATAATTCGGCAAATTTAAAATATTAAGCAGCTCTGCAAAAGTGGAAAGGGGAAGCTTATATAGGGCAAATGGGGAAGCGAGTGAGGAAATGTTCTGATTAAGTCATGTCAAATTTCCATTTTTCATAAGAGGTTCTTACAAACCGGGGAGCAGATATATAGTGACTTGTATTGAGGCAGGATCAGAGTTAGGGCAGTGGCTGGCTGAGCAAAGGGTAAATTCCAAGAAGGAGTTCCAGACTGCAAGGAGAAAGATAGCTCTGAGAAGAACAGCAATAAACAGCACCTGGGGGCCAAGCACCTGAACCCACCTGCGTCATTTATGATCAAGCATCAACAAAGGAGGGAGAAGGGCAGAGCCAACTGACCCCGCCTGAGTGAGTCATCTACAGTCAAGCATCAGGGAGAAAGGGAAGAGGAGAGGGTAGTAAAAAATTACAAAAGGAACAAAAATCTATAAAAGCAGTTTGCCCCACATTGCCAAGGCCTCTTACCTCTCACCTCTCTTTTCTTGAGAGAGTGCCCACATGTCCTTTCACATGGGCTCTTAAAAAACTTTCTACCTACTTACTCAATCTGCCCTTGAGTTCTTTCTCATCACATGGCCAAGAACCTAGAAACTCAAATCTGGCAACTGTAAGTGTCCTTGTCCATTCTGATAAGCTAGCTCTAAAA
Organism: Myrmecophaga tridactyla; assembly: GCA_004026745.1. NCBI lineage: Eukaryota > Metazoa > Chordata > Mammalia > Pilosa > Myrmecophagidae > Myrmecophaga > Myrmecophaga tridactyla. The sequence goes on from PVIY010056961.1 coordinate 4,908, forward strand.
GACCAAACTGATCCATCACCAGGTGTGGTTTATTTGCTATTCTTATGGGTGATTTCCATTGTTCCATTTTCTGGGAGAGTGCTGCAGACCAACTGTTTTAGCCTCAGAAAATCCTTTCTTGGAAAGGGGACCATCCCAACCAGACCCAATATAGGCATTTTGTTTTGCCTATCACAGGGAAGTAATATGTTCCACAGCAAGTGTATGTGAATTGAATTTTTACAAATTAGGTACACCCTTTCATTGATTGCAGTTGTAATCTTAGCCATAGGCGGTAGACTTCCACAAGAAATAATTTAAAACATGGCAGGTAACCGTTTTGACCTTTATTTTAAGACTAATCTTTTATTCCATTTGACTGTTGCTGGCAAAGCTACAACCAACAACAAAATGAGCCCATTTTAAAAACTAATGAAACTGTTTACATTTCAGGAGATTTTGGATGCATAAAAATCATATTCACCTGTCCTAAACTAAAAAAAAACTCACAAAAAAATAGAGAATTGCCCCAAGATAGCAGTCTTGTTGTCTGTTCCACAAAGACTCAATTAGCATAAGGCTGGCTTTATAATTTTCTTCAAAGTATCTCCTCCCTCTCTTCAAAACATTCACTGACTGTGTTTAATCAAAATTTAACACAAAGTCATTTTCTTCTCATCTGACAATAAATTTTGGAAAAGTTCTTCTGGCTCTGAAATCAGTGAACGATAATTGACATATTAAACATGCATCATTATTTTTCTCCAAGACTTGGAAAAAGTAGAATTCCTGCTTGTTGGCTTCCAAATTGGATTCCTCCATAGCTGTAAATGAAAACCTTCTAACCTATTCGCCAAGTAACCTCTGCTGATTTGTTTTAAAGAAGAGTTTACCTGTAAAACACCACATCAGTCATACCACTGAAAATATTACTAACCATTGGCCTAACTGACCTCCTCAGTCAGAACAAATACAGCCAACTTCTAGAAGCCTCTTGTACCAACACAGGCACACCTGGAAATTTCACTTTATACTGTAACTGAGAGTTAAGAATTAACAAGTGAATATGATTACTGGACCATTATATAGATTTTTTTTTCCTTCTAATATATTGTAGAATAGCCAAAAATTAATACCTGAAATGACTGACCTGGTCTCAGCCCTGTTCACACTTGCTATTGTAATGGTAACAATTCCATCTTCCCTTGCTTGAATCCATAAAAGACTTAAACTGCTTAGACTTAGAGAGACAGATTTTTAGGTTGCTAGGCTGTCTGGTCTCCCGCTTGCCATTGCTTTCTCTTTGAACCCCCAGTGTCATTGACTGGCTGTTATGCACATGGGGCAGAGAAGCCCATGTTTTGTTCCCTATCAATTTCACTTTAAATGTTGCAGCCTTGAATTCAGATCTGAAGATCAAAAGATAATTTATCTTCACTAACTCTTCTACAAGAGAATAACTACCAATTAATTAATCATCAGTGAAGCTACCCCAAATGAGAACACCCACAGCTGTATTATAGTCCATTCACACAGCTGTGCTATAACTTCAAATATACAGACAGTTGTAATTCAGGGGCTATGAGTCTTTGCTGCATATTAGAAACACCTATAGATGGGACTGAGGGGAGGAGGGTGGCGAAAAAATTCCCAAGGCTTAAGTTCTACCATCAGACCTTTTTATTTGTTCTGTCTTGAATGGAGTAGGGGGCTGAAGAGTTTTTTAAATAGCCTAGGTATTTCTAATGTGCACTCCTGGCCCTGGCAGACATGATTGCTTTTTCAATTAATCTCTCAAGGTTTGAATGGAGACTCAGGAGGATGAGTCGTGGATCCCTCTCGGTGAGGACGAGGACGCCTAGAGGTTTGTGTGAAAAAAAAGTCTCATAAGCTTTTTGCATGTGAAAGGAGTTGTTTCATCTCCTGATAAATGCAGGCACTTCCCCTAAAACAGAACCGGAATAGGGTTGTTACATTTCTGTTTGCTTTGTTTAACTTTGTCTTTCGTCTGTGGGTAAGATAATTACAACCGAGTCCCCGCAGCATATGGCAGTGGGCTGGGGAGAAGAAAACCGAATGAGGACAAAAGCACAGATACAAAAATAAACATAAGTCAAGTTCGTGCTGCTGGGTAGTTTCCTTTCATCTTTCCCTGAGGTTAATTAACTGCACAATATGTCTTCACCACGCTAATGCAGGGGAGGCATCCCAGAAGTCTCCTCCTCCACAATCTAAATTACAAGGATGCCTGATGGTAGCAGAATTCCTGCTTTAACCAGAGCTAAGTGAATCAGTCTGGGACACACGAACTGGACCTTAATTATTCATATTATAAACCAAACCCCCATTGCAGGCTCTGACTGACTGCTCAAGTACCAGGGCATCTACTTTGGGAGACGCCGCCCGGGTCATATCAGGCTCATCAAAATGTTTGCTTTAAGTTTTTGCAAGGGGTGTCATAAAATTGCTTTAACATTATGTGGCTATGAGTCCTTCATTTAGCTATACTCGACAATTATTTCTCCGCAATTGTTGCCAATTGAGGAAAATGTAACCCACAAGTTGTTTTCAAATTACGTTTTGCCAACACTCAAAGATCAATTTATTTTGTTTGTTTAGGTTTTCTCTTCCATGTTTTGCATCCATCGTTTCTTTTCTAGTTTCAGATATTTTCACAGGCCCCTAACATTTCACAAACCCTAGACTTGTACCAAATATCTGAGGGATAAATGATCCTTAGCTTCCCAACTTTGAGTTTCCAGCTGGTAGTTAAAAAATATGCTTGCCCTAGATGAGCTTAGCAATCTAATCTTTGTACTTAGTTCCAGAAAGACATTAACCAGACTTCTCTGTTCTGCTTCAGAAATTAGATAACAGAATAGCATCAAGAATATCCTGTGGCCCAGTGAATCAGTGACTTCCTCCTCAAACTACCAAAGTTTGAAAAGAGTCATGAAGACTCTGATCATAAGAGCTTGCACATCTAAATCTAATCACTGAAACTGAAACAAGATGTACTTGAGACCCAACATAGGATTGAGAAATTAGCCTGTGCACTCTTCACAAAGATCCAACATCATCCATCACCAGACAAGAATGAATCATGCAGCCATTACTTAGTGTTTGACCCCTACTCCCCTTCCTTTACTTACAAAAACCGTAACTCACATCCCCACTTCAAACTGGTTTGGGGAAGATTCCTCCATTTCCTTGTCAGTGTGCTTGCAATAAATCACCTTCACGTGAGAGACACGTTTCTCCTTTGTTCCACCAGATCAGGCAGCACTTCTATTGCAAAGAGCCGTGCCTGCGGTTTTGCAGTGAGAAATTGAATATAGAAAAAGAAAATAGTAGCCATATATGACAATAGAACTCTGAGCTATAACCATTTGCAGCAACCAGCACTGGAAGTCAAACCATAACCCCATAGCCACAGGCCAGGACTTGGTCAACAACCACAATTTTCCTATTTTTTGCTGCCCACTCTGTGTTCCCCATTCAGAGCACACCTGAAGCCTCCATCACCCTACCCCCCGTTTGTATTATAAAGCTTTCCCACTGGCCTGCCCGCCTGTGAGTCTGCCAAACAAAAGCAAGGGTTGGTGGCTGACTCACAACAAATAGTTTCTGTTTGTTTTCATTCAGGTGGTCTTCGTTTATTTTCACACCAGCAAAAAAATAGAGAAAGGGAGCATGTGGTTGAGTCTTCATCTGGCTTTCAGTAGTATCTCTCTCTCTCTCCTGCTTTCATTTGTGTTTATAAAATATACAGCTAATGTAGGAGGAAAGAATCCGTGGTTTATATTCTATAGCTAAATAATTTGTTAATTTTATGCAATACCAGTTACAGTCTGTTTTAACTGATAAACTATTAATGCATTTTAAAATGACAAAATGATTAGTAATCATATTTGGAACAGATTAATTTTCAAAAAAGTTGCTATTATGCAAAAGACCAGAGAAGCCCTGCTCAAAAACAGGAACTGTTTAGGATTATTCCAAACACAGAGAAATTGTGTAGTCATCTGGATGTCAAACTCTATCTCTTTTTTGAAAAGATAAAAAATAAATCCTGTAACCAAGAAGTTAAATGTTTTGGTTTGCTAAAGTTGCCAGAATGCAGTATATTAGAAATGGATTGGCTTTTATAAAAAGGATTTATTAAGCTACAAGCTACAATTCTAAGGCTATGAAAATGTCCAAATTAAGGTACCAACAAGAGGATACCTTCTCAGAGGAAAGGCAGCTGACACCTGGAATCCCTCTGTCAGCTGGGAAGGCATGTGGCTGGCATCTGCTGGTCTGTGCTCCTGGTTCATTGCTTTCAGTTTCTGATTCCAGTGGTTTTCCCTCTATAAGCTTCTGTGGGTCCTTTCTTAGCTTCTCTGGGGCAAACTCTGGGTTTCATTTCTTAGCTTAGCATCTCCCAGGGTGTTTCTGTCTGTATCTCCAAACGCCTGTGTCCTCTCTAAAATGTCCCTCTCTTACAAGACTCCAGTAAACAGATTAAGACACACCTTGAAGGGGTGGGGGTCACATCTCCATGGAAACAACCTAATCAACAGATCCCATGCAAATAGGTCTGCATCCACAAGATAGGATTAAAAGAGTATGGCTTATCTAGGGTTCATAACGGTTTCAAACCAGCACATTAAGATTTAACAAATGATTATGATTACTAAATCATATATATATAAGTTTTATTTTTTATTTTTTTATTTTCTAGTGTATTAGAATAGACAGAGGGAAATACCTGAAATTGCTCATCTGTTATTCAACTGCCTTGATCTGTGATAATGATTGTATAACTACATAGCCTTTGTGATTGTAAAAACCTGTAACTGACCCCCCCACACTTGTACCCCCTTATCCTGTTTTTCAACTTTAGAGCCTTATGATCACTAGAGACAGCCCCTAACGTTCATTAATTAAGGAACTTGAGTCAGCTCAGGACTAATCCACCCCAATTCCAAAACTATCTTTCTAGACAGAGCTGGATCTAGCCAAACTTGACCCAAATGACATGCACAGTAGTTTAAACTTTAACCTATACTTCATTATAATACTAAAATATTCACCCACCATCACATTAAGGCTGTCATTTTATCACATGCGTTCTGTGACTAAGCATATAATCAATCTGCACATGCTCAATAATCAGACCATCTCTAACATGGCCATTTTGAACCATTGTGCTCATTATTCTAAAAACTGCCCATCTTTTGATACTATAAAAATATCAGAGTTACTGCAATTCAGGGAGAAAGGCTTTTTAGGCCAATAGGCATCTGATCTCCTGCTTCACACTTAGTAATAAACTCTTTCTCTCTTTGAAACCCCCGTGTCTCAGGAATTGGTCATTTGAGCACATCAGGCAGAGAACTCATCACTTTTGATTGACGTTAATCTCTGGGATTTACAAAATAATTATACTAGTGGACATAATTAAATAAAGCAAGTCCAGTATTGACTCCTTCATTACCTTGCTACTTTTAGCTGTATTATTGTTCTCATTCCTCCATTAACTCCAACCGTATACATCAGATATTAACAATTTGAGAATTATCCTTTGTATTATTGTTGCAAAAACAAACCAGTAAGGAAAGAAAAATAGATCTCAACTATAGGTTTCCTAAGCTGTTTAATTAAAACTCAAGCTTCTATTTAATCATCCAGATTTTCCCATTGTGTAAATCATGCCCTAGATTCAGGGAAGTCTTGGTTCACTATAGATCTTTTATTGTTCTCATCTGATGACTAATATACTATGCCTAGAAATAAACAGAGAAAATGAATGTGTGTGTTATGTATGTCCCAAAGACCCTTATTCCTATTGTTTCTACATCCTCCTATAAACATTTTTAATTCCATTTCTTATAAATTTATGAAAGTAAAATACATGGGAAATAGACTGTTTCAGTTTGATAAGGCTGCCAGATTGCAATACACCAGAAATGGAATGACTTTCATTTAGTTTATTTAGTTACAAATCTACATTTCTTTGGAGAAAAGGCAGTTAGCTTTCATCTGAGTTCGGGCACAGGGTAATGTCTGCTCACTCACCTTCCCTCCCAGTTCCTGGGTTCAAATAGCTTTCCCCACGGTGATTCCTTTCTAGATCTCTAAATGTCTGGGTCTGAGCTGCTCTGAACTCTGAGCTGAGGTGGGCTGGGTTGCTGCTGAGCTCTGGTGGGCTATAATGAGTTCTTTGGAGCTGTGTTGAGCTCTGCTTTTAAGCCTCCAGCTTATTAAATTAAATGTCACTCATTGCAGAAGGCACTCCCATTAGCCAACCACAGACACAAGCAGCCATAGCTGAATTTCCCATGCTGATGATTTAAAGTCCACAGAAACAGAACAACAGGGCACCATCAACTGGCCAAATTGACAGCTGAACCTATCACATACACTTACTTCCATTTATTATAAAATATACATTTTAACATTTAATCATTAAAAAACTGACAGACTTTGAAGTTAAGAACAATTCTGGAATAGGTTTACTCTATGAAATGTAATATTCATTATTTTGTCATATAATTCTCAAGCAAAATTTCTATCATTTATGTTTAGATGTTTTACCAGTTATATATGGTATCCAGCTTCTAAGACAGCCTCCCAAGATCTCTACCTTCTGGTATTCACTTTTTTGCCACATTTGTCCAAGGATTGGTCTCTGTGACGAACAAAATGTGGCAGAAGTGTTCTTAAGTTATAAAAGTCACTGCAGTTTCTGTCTTGGTTGTTTTCTTTCTTTCTCTTTCTCTCTCTCATGCCTCTCTCTGTCTCTGTCTCTGTCTCTCTATCTCTCTCATTACTTCCTCTGGGGGAAGACTGCCCCCATGTATGAGCAGCACTATGGAGAGTTCCATAGAGCAAGAAGAGGAGGTGTTTTGTGTGAGCCTTCTTGGAGGAGGGTCCTCTAGCTCCAGTCAAGACCACTATAACCTTGGCCAACATCTTGACTGCAACATCATGAGAGATCCTGAGCTACAACCACTCCCAAATTCTTGCCCCTGAGAAACTATGTGAGACAAACGTGTATTGCTTTATGCCACTAAGTTTTATAGTTATTTATTATGCAGTAATAGATAACTACTGTATATGGGGATAAAATATATAGTATTGGAAAATATAAGATAATAATTAAGCCACCATGACCCACCTAAAAATTTGCTTATCTTCAAAAGAAATTCTATTTCTGTCCAAGAGCAAGACAATTTTAAACAAAACTACTAAATGAATTAATACATATAAACATTTGGAACATGGCTCTGTATAGCATAGTTAGGTCCTATATAAGTGACAGATATACTGAGGATGATATTGATGGTGATGATTTACTACAAAAAGGAACAATGCTTGTGGTGGTTAGGAGCTTGGTGTACCTGATACCGATCAAGCAGTGGGTTCTCTGCCCAATGTGCTGAAATGACCAATTCCTGAGACAGAGAGAGTTTATTGCTAGGCCTGAAGGAGGATATCAAATGGCCTATCAGCCTAAAAATCTGTCTCCCTGAACTGCAGTAACTCTGATAGTTTTACAGTATCAGAAGATGAGCAGGTTTTAGGATAATGAGCACAATAGTTCTCATTGGCCAGGTTAGAGAGGATCTAATCATTAAGCATGTGCAGGTTCATTACATGCTTAGTCACAGAATGTATGTAAGAAAATGGCAGCCTTAATATAACGATGGACATTTTAGTTTGCTAATGCTGCTGGAATGCAATATACCAGAAATGGAATGGCTTTTATTATGGGGACTTATTAATTTACAAGTTTACAGTTCCAAGGCCATAAAAATGCCCAAACTAAGGCATCCAGAGAAAGTGCCTTGATTCAAGAAAGCCTTCGGATCATCTCTGTCAGCTAGGAAGGCTCAGCCCCTGTAGATCCTTCTGGCTTCTGGCTTGTTTAGCATCTTATGGGAAGGCACATAGCAACATCTGCTGGGCTCTGCATCTACAAACAAGCATGTCTAGGTGTCTGCTCATTCTGTCGACACTTCAAGCGCCCCCAAATGCCTGTATCTATGTTGCTTCTGAGCTCTCTCCAAAATGTTTCCCCTTTTAAAGGACCCCAGTAAACTAATCAAGATCCACCTTAAATGGGTGAGTCACATCTCCATCTAATCAAAAGGTCACACACCAAACTTGGAGTGTCACATCTCCATGGAAACAATCCAATTAAAATTTCCACCCTAAACAATAG
>PVIY010056962.1:0-13092 GCA_004026745.1 Myrmecophaga tridactyla
ACTTGAGAGAGAAACCCTGAACTTCATCGGCCTTCTTGAACCAAGGTATCTTTTCCTGGAGGCCTTTGATTGGACTTTTCTATAGACTTGTTTTAATTCTCGGCCTTAGAACTGTACACTAGCAATTCATTAAATTCCCCTTGTTAAAAGCCATTCCGTTTCTGGTATATTGCATTCTGGCAGCTAGCAGACTAGAACAGGGTCTATATCTGAACACTCTATTCAATTCCATTGGTCAATATATCTATCTTTATGCCAGTACCAGGCTGTTTTGACCACTGTAGCTTCATAATATGCCTTAAAATCAGGCAGCGTGAGACCTCTGGTTTCATTTTTTTTTCCTCAGGATACTTTTAGCAATTTGGGGCACCCTGCCCTTCCAGATAAATTTGGTTATTGGTTTTTCTATTTCTGAAAAGTAAGTTGTTGGGATTTTGATTGGTATTGCATTGAATCTGCAAATCAGTGTAGGTAGAATTGACATCTTAACTATGTTTACTCTTCCAGTCCATGAACACGGTTTGCCCTTCCATCTATTTAGGTCTTCTGTGATTTCTTTTAGCAATTTCTTGTAGTTTTCTTTTTATAGGTCTTTTGTCTCTTTAGCTAAATTTATTCCTAAATATTTTATTCTTTTGGTTATAATTGTAAATGGAATTCGTTTCTTGATTGCCCCCTCAGATTGTTCATTACTAGTGTATAGAAACACTACAGATTTTTGAGTGTTGGTCTTGTAACCTGCCACTTTGCTGTACTAATTTATTAGCTCTAGTAGTTTTGCTGTGGATTTTTCAGGGTTTTCGACATATAGTATCATATCATCTGCAAACAGTGAGAGTTTTACTTCTTCCTTTCCAATTTTGATGCCTTGTATTTCTTTTTCTTGTCTAATTGCTCTGACTAGAACTTCCAACACAGTGTTGAATAAAAGTGGTGATAGTGGACGTCCGTGTCTTGTTTCTGATCTTAGGGGGAATGTTTTCGGTTTTTCCCCATTGAGGATGATATTAGCTGTGAGTTTTTGATATATTCCCTTTATCATTTTAAGGAAGTTCCCTTCTATTCCTATCTTTTGAAGTGTTTTCAACAGGAAAAGATGTTGAATTTTTTAAATTGCCTTTTTTGCATCAATTGAGATGATCATGTAATTTTTCTGCTTTGATTTGTTGATATGGTGTATTACATTAATTGATTTTCTTATGTTGAACCATCCTTGCATACCTGGGATGAATCCTACTTGGTCATAATGTATAATTCTTCTAGTGTGTTGCTGGATTCAATTTGCTAGAATTTTGTTGAGGATTTTTGCATCTATATTCATTAGAGAGATTGGTCTGTAGTTTTCTTTTTTTGTAACATCTTTGTCTGGCTTTGGTATGAGGGTGATGTTGGCTTTGTAGAATGAATTAGGTAGCTGTCCCTCCTCTTCAATTGTTTGGAAGTGTTTGAGCAGGATTGGTACTAATTCTTTCTGGAATGTTTGGTAGAATTCACATGTGAAGCCATCTGGTCTTGGATTTTTCTTTTGGGGGAGTTTCTTAATGACTGATTCAATTTCTTTACTTGTGATTGGTTTGTTGAGGTTGTCTATTTCTTCTCGAGTCAAAGTTGGTTGTTCATGCCTTTCTAGGAAGTTGTCCATTTCATTTATGTTGTCGTATTTATTAGCATAAAGTTGTTCATAGTATCCTGTCATTACTTCCTTTATTTCTATGGGGTCAGTGATTATGTCTCCTCTTCCATTTCTGATCTTATTTTTTCGCATCTTCTCTCTTCTTTTTGTCAATCTTGCTAAGGGTCCATCAATCTTATTGATTTTCTCATAGAACCAGCTTCTGGTTTTATTGATTTTCTCAATGGTTTTCATGTTCTCAATTTCATTTATTTCTGCTCTAATCTCTGTTATTTTTTTCCTTTTGCTTGCTTTGGGGTTAGTTTGCTGTTCTTTCTCTACTTCTTCCAAGTGGACAGTTAATTCCTCAATTTTTGCCCTTTCTCCTTTTTTGATATAGGCATTTAGGGCAATAAATTTCCCTCTTAGCACTACCTTTGCTGCGTCCCATAGGTTTTGATATGTTGTGTTTTCATTTTCATTTGCCTTGAGATATTTACTGATTTCCTCTGTGATTTCTTCCTTGACCCACTAGTTGTTTAAGAGTGTGTTGTTGAGCCTCCGCATATTTGTGAATTTTCTGGCGCTTCTGCCTATTATTGATTTCCAACTTTATTCCTTTATGACCTGAGAAAGTGTATGTATGATTGCAATCTTTTTAAATTTATTGAGACTTGCTTTGTGATCAGCATATGGTCTATCCTTGAGAATGATCCACCAGCACTTGAGAGAAAGGTGTATCCTGCTGTTGTGGGGTGTAATGTTCTATAAATGTCTGTTAAGTCTAGCTCATTTATTGAATTATTCAAATTCTCTGTTTTTTTATTGATCTTCTGTCTAGATGTTCTGTCCATTGATGAGAGTGGGGAATTGAAGTCTCCAATTATTATGATAGATATGTCTGTTTCTCTTTTCAGTGTTTGCTGCATGTATTTTGGAGCATTCTGGTTCAGTGCATAAATATTTATGATTGTTATGTCTTCATGCTGAATTGTTCCTTTTATTAGTACATAGTATCCTTCTTTATCTCTTTTAACTGTTTTACATTTGAAGTCTAATTTGTTGGATATTAGTATAGCTACTCCTGTTCTTTTCTGATTGTTATTTACATGAAATATCTTTTTTTCTTTACGTCTTTTTTAATCTATGCTTTCTGAGGTATTCCTCAGAAATAGATTTATGAAAGGTTTGGACAAATTCCTGATTAGGTAGTTAATAATGCTTTTTTTCCAGAGAAATTTGGAGATGCGCAGCTGTTGTTAATCAGTTAAGTTGGGGGTTGGATGTGGGTCCAGGTGGAGGTCAGGTGGGACACAATGGGATATGAGACAACAGTACATGAGAAAAGATAATTTATTGCTCCCAGCTTCCCAATGCAAAGTGTGATAGGCTGAGGGAGGGGGGTCGGACCAGTGGTGGGGAGCACACAAGCAGAGTGAGAGGGACGTGTGAGCTTGTGCCTTTATTGTGGCCCAGGGGTGGAGGTTAGTAGATTCCTGTGGGAGTCAACAATTTAGGTTCATTTTAAGCAAATGCACATGAAAGGGAAAGGGGGTTGGGGGCCCCAAGGGCAGTTGAAATGGTTATCATTTGGAGCAAGCTCTGGGTTTCTGGTGAGGCCTATGGGTGGTCACCGCAGGTGGAGGTTTGAACTCTGGGGAAGTTTTATGCCCCAGAATTGGAAAGCTGTTTATTAACTAGGCCAAAGATCAGGGCTGGAGGTAAGCTGCTTGGCCAAAGTAAAGTGGATACCAAGGCAGCACATAAGGTTTTGACAGGACAACACAGGACATTTCTGACTTGCATCTTAATTTTGAAATGCAGCTATCTTGTGTCCCACAAAACATCTTTTGGTACTGCTGTGTACCATATTCTTATAAAAATGCCCAGTAAGGTTGTTTTTATCAATTGGCTGGACAAAGATATGTACATTTTAGGGTTAGGAAGACAAGATTAAGTAACAAGTGAGGTAATTATTGGTATGAACAGTTAAATAGCAGAGGGAAACTTTGTCTCTGTTCCACGGTGGTGCTCCTTGATGCTTTAGGAGTGACCCTTTTTTTCTGAAGCGCAGTCACAGTTTCATCACTATACAGAATATATTAGACAATCCTCATGATACGGAAGTCTATGTCACTAGTGAGTTGAAGATAAAAAGTCAAAAGTAGAAGAAGGATCAAGAAGAATGCTTTTGGAAATAGAACTGCAAGAGAAAAACTAAAAATTAGTAGGAATCAATGGCAGAGTAATTGAGTTAAGATTTTCTTAACTCTTAAATACCTGTTGAAATGCAATTACATGATGCAATAAAATTTGAGAGAAACAAAATTCCAGATTTTAAAAAAGTAACATTATTTCAGCTAGATATTTCACCAATATATGAAGAATAAACCCATCTGGGATAATATAACATATCCTTTATTCCTCTATTCTTGTTTTAGATTACTTTAGAATTTCTTTTCTTTAATGTTGGTTGATTCATTTTTATTGCTGCAGCAGCAGTTGTTTGTAAAATAAAAAACTTGTTGTTAAAGATTTTAAGAATGTGAGGTGTTCAGTCACCCTTGAGCCTAAACCTCTGTGCAAAATTTTTATGAATTCTAGCGCAAGAAGTTTAGTTGAGTGAAACACCATACTGTGTAATAGAGCAGTTAAGTGAGGTCAGGTACCAGCCCTGTTTCTTATTTGTAAGATTTGTGAATCAATATCTTAATCCAGCCATTTTGAGTGCCTATTTTATGATTTCTAATGGAAAATGGAATACTTACACATTTTTTGTAAGGACTTCAAGTAAGAGAAATCTGTGAAACCGCTTGAAAATTTTTGAAGCATTAAGAATGCACACACGTGCACACACATTTTTCAGAAAGATAAAATTGAAAAGCAGAGTATTATTCAAGTGATGTGGTTTGTATTTTGCATAGCATTTTAATTAATGGCCTCCTCTTTATTATATGTATTCAGGTGTAATTACCCAGATGTGGAAAAATGTTTCTTTCCTCGTGACATAAGAAATTGATATATGGCTTATATCCATATTCAAGGCATCTCTTGCTGAACAAAACAAACAGAAAACCCTTTATATAATTTTCTGCTAATAAAAGTAGAATGATCACATTCTTAGTTAAATTTCCCCCTCCTTGTTGGCTACTTCATTGCTTAAGTAGTACATAGAATAAAGATAAGGTCATAAATGCGGTTCCGTATCCATAGCAACATACATTTCTGTCTTGCCATTTTGCAGGTGTATATTTTCATTCTAATATTGTCTTAGAGTTTGCTGGTTTAATGGCTCAGGCAGGCAGGCGAGCCTGTCAGGACCACAAACATAGCCTATCTCCCAGGCAAGACCTGTTTGGCTAGAGCCTTCTTGGGTGTGTCCTTTCTTAGCAGCCAATGATCCAGTGAGTAGATAGGTGAGTGCAAGCATGGGCTTGAGGTTAAATGGGGGAAGAGAAGATAAAAGAAGTTTCTGAACCTTTAGATTAGCAAAAAGGAAAATAACCTCGTAAATTATTTGTGTCATATATTGTCGAGTGACTTTGTTCTATGTATTGGGTTAGTATACTAGGCAATTAGTAGGCTACCTATAGGTTAAGAAACAGGTGTGGAAACTTGTTGAATACTAACTAGTGGAAATTATAAGTTATATGAACAGAGCTTTAAAATCTCAGAATGGCTTTAGAATAGTTCTGCATTAAATTATGTGAAATGGTTTCATCACAAATGTCATTATTAGTTTTGACCATTAGTGAAGAACTCATTTCATGTTTATGTTTATCAAAAATGTTAAGCTAATTGAAACCATATTTAATTATTATTTTTGTTCCTTTCTAAGTTTATTTATCAGCATTTTTCTACTGGTTTGAAAATCTGTTGCTATCCCTGATTTTGACCTAAGTATAACCTTCTTAACCTTACTTTGTTTAAAAGAAAAAAAAACCACATCATAATTAGAATCAGTCCATTTGTAGCTAGTGTTTGAATCTCTAAGAAGCCAAATGTTAACTAAATTTTATAGTTGTCTAGTTTTACCAGATACAAGAGTAAAATGTCAAGTTTAACATTATGTTTAGTAAGATGAATCCTTAAGAGTGGTTATATTAGTTAGGATTCTCTAGAGAAACAGAATTAGCAGGAAATGTCTGTAGATATAAAATTTGTAAATGTCTCACGTAACTGTGGGAACGTAGAGTCCAAAATCTTTAGGGCAGGCTGTGAAGCTGACAACTCTGATGGAGAGTGTGGACGAACTCAACAGGAGAGCTTCGCCAGCCGAAGCAGGAAGACAGCCTGTTTCTTCTGAATCCTCCTTAAAAGGCTTCTGGTGATTAGATTAAGCATCACTCATTGCAGAAGACATGCCCCTTGGCTGAATACAAATGGAATCAGCTGTGGATGCACTTGACATGATCATGATTTAATTCTTTGCAATGTCCTCATAGCAACAGATAGGCCAGCACTTGCCCAACCAGACAAACAGGTACCACCACTTTGCCAAGTGGACACAGGAACCTAACTATGACAGTGGTTGTCTAAATCCTTCTATAAATTAATTTAAAACCTTTATATTATTGTTGTAAATCATGTTTTTAATATTTGTATGGCAGTTTTCATTATAGAACTATTTACATCTTTTGAATATACACTTCAAAAACATATTTATGAACAATTTTTAATGCCTTTATACAGCCTCAGATAAAAATATGCAAAAATATATCATTGAAAGTAATTTTGAAGTGAAAAGGTTAATCTATTAAAAATTTGACAATTATTACTCGATATTTATAAGCAGAGGCAAATAATAAAGTAACTGTGAATTTAATCAATTCATTTTTTTTTTCTAGTATTTGTATTGACTGTGCCCACTTGATTTCTTTATATATCAGGTGGATCCATTTTATGAGTAGAGAAACAAAAGCAGGAAATAACAAGATCATGTACAAATCATTATAGTAAATGAAGCTATTGTTCCACAAGTTTCATTGGATTGTTGTGCTGCTGTAAAAGTCATCCTGGATGCTTTCACATGTAGGGTTGATTGAGAGCATTTCCCTTTTGATGTTATACTCTAAACATATAGTACAAGGTCTTCTGACACTGAAGATATCTGGGGAGAACCACCTTGTCAGTAAAGCTGTTCTTTGAAGTCAAGTTGACTGGGGAGGAGACTTTGCTGTTATACTGGAAATATTCACCACCAATGCTTTAATTGTTTCAAAGTGGATTTACTTTAGCCTAGATTCTTATCGTGTGCTTCATTCAAAATTCCTAGAAGTAGATCTACCCCCGAATTAGATTATTTTATGAAATTAGTGGACAGGAGTCTTGCAAGTGAAATATCCTTATTTGTAATCTAGCACTTTCAAATACTGCTGAAATAATAAAAATCATTTTTCATATTTGTCCCTTTAGATAAAATTATTGACTTATATGTTTTTAATTACACACTTAAAAGGGCAGATCTGTTTTTTCATGGTACTGACTTAAAGCATATCATGCGATCGCTCTGCTAGTTTCTGCATATATTTGAAGAATTAGTTGCATGAAGTATACATGATACACAGAAAAGTATACGTAATGAGAAGGAAATGCAGTTATGCAGACTCATCATATTGCTTCTGACTGAGGCAGTCACTGAGTCAACTTCAACTTTCAGAGGAATTTGGAATCTCTTCCGTTTCATTGATTCTTCATTAAAACATTCAGGCATTTGTGCTTCAGAGTGTTTGAGATTTTCTCATATGTATCGAGCAAACAAAATTTCGGAATAATTTGTTTTAGTGAAGTCCTGTGGTTACTTACATAAGAATTAGTGTTTTCTGAATGGCACTACTAGAATGTGTGGGCAATAGTGACCTCAGTGTGTACAGAATGTTTGGCTGGAGTAGTTAAGATAGAACTGGCAGAAAACCTCGGTCAAGACTTTGTTTCCTGGAAAGAGAAATTATAATAAGTGGAGAAAGTGTTGAAAATCTACTTTCTAATCGAATGCCATTCATTATAGTAGAAAATTTCTAGTGAAGAAAGAATTCTGCCTGAATTTTATTCTTCCAGAGCCAAATGGATTACCTATCATTCCTAGAAACACTATCAAGAAAATAGCCTTAAGTTTTTCTAGGTCCTACAAAATAACATCTTCCCAACAGTTAGTCATCCTGTTCATTAGTCCTGATGTTGCACTAGAGTAAGTTATGGATAAATACAACTGTACTGGCTTTTTAATACTTATATTTTGTATTTTTAAGGTGAGATTATGAAGTGTTATTTGAAGATAGTTTCTTTTTAGAGTAATCATTCTCAGGTGAAATAGTTCCACTTTTATAATTCCATTTTAATCTAGAAAACATATTTATTTATATTCTGTGCTTCTGTTAATTATTTGTAAAATTTAATCTAATTATTTATAATTTAATAAAATAAATGTTCATACATTGTCATTTTAAGTGTAATAGACATTTTACTTGCAAATTTCCCAAACAGATCAATGTGTCATGGAGCTTCTCTTTCTCTTTTAAATTTAAATTGACTAAGGGCAAATTACTGAGGGATTCTTACTCACTTTCCTCAAGACCTATTTTCAATTAGATGACTTGGGTGGTTCTTTTAGAATAGAACTTGAAATGTCAACATGAATTATGAAATTTAGCTGTATTGTTGTTGCCTACAAAAAACAAATACAGGCAAAATGTTTGCCAGTTCATGTTGACCCATTCCATGGTCTTCTTCTTTTGAAGTTTTTTTCCCCTCTAGATAGGTATGTAAATTAATGAGTGTATTTCTCTTGTATCTTCACTTTATCTCTTTTTCCATTCTCTACCTTGTATACTCTTTTCTCTTTGCAGGTAAAAATATATTTTCTTTCTTGACATGAGCCCTTTGTAGTATATTCCAAAACTTAGTGTTAATTGTTCTAAAATTTTTAACCAATGAAAGTTTGTCTTGCCTTTCCTGTGTATTAAGCTGTGTCTTCTCTTTCATCATGTAATTTAGTAGTGTCATCATGAACAATAGAACTACACATATACTTTTGGATATAGAATTCCTTTTAGAACTAGGCTAGTTTTTTGCGATTAGGAAAAGAATTTAAGCCTCTTCCCCAACATTACAATTTGTAGAGGAAATATTTTCACAGAATCACAAGGTGAACTCTAATAATTTTATTTCTAATTACTAGAGTTAATAACTGTGGAAGAAGAGTCAAAAAAAAACACAGATATACCATAGGTGCATATTGGATCTCAATGCAGTTTTTAAATTACTTTAAAGGCAAATCTGCTGGCTCTAAGTTCAAAATATCTTTCAGTCATTTAAGGGATTTTAAAAATACTTTCATTTGAAAGAGCACAAGCATTATGAGTCAAGAAAGTTCTATGCAGCAGGTTAAAAGTAGAAAAGGTGCTGCCCTAGGAATCTGAAGACCTGATTTATCGTCCAGAATCTTTAATGTGACTTTACCTGTACCCCTTAAGCTTCTCTTTTCTAGTTACGTCAACTCCCTCCCTTTCGTATGGCAAATAGGAGCACAGTTCAAAAGCTTTAGCTATGTACAAATGCTATAAAATTACAAAATTTTGTTTAAAAATCTACTTCTAATGTAAAGTATAGACTATAGTTAATAATCTGATATAATAATAATATTTCATCAGTTTTAACAAAGGTACCACACTAATGCAAAATGTTAATAACAGGGAAACTTTGTGTGTTTGGAGGGGGTTACATAGGAACTCTGTACTTTCTGCATTTTTTTCTGTAAACCTATAACTACTCTAATAAAATTTTTTTAAAAAAGAAGCCAGTCACCAAAGACTATATATTGTATGATTCCATTTATATGAATTGTCTGAAATAGGCAACTCTACAGAGTAAAAAATTAGATTAGTGGTTTCCTACGGGGATGTGGGGAATAAAGAGTAGGGACTACTAATGGGTGTGGGTTTCTTTTAGAGTAGTGAAAATACTCTAAAATTGATTGTGATGATGGTTGTGCAACACTGTGAATACTATTAAAACATGCATCATTAAAAAATTTCCTCACATATAAAGTGATTTTATGTAACATTTGGTATGATTCAATATCATTAATTTCCCCAGAATGTTAAAAGATACATTGATATTGTTGTAGGATATAATCATAAAGTAAAATAAACTTTTTATTTTGACTATTTGGATGAATTTCAGTTTTAAAATTGTAATAAACATAATATGCAGTTGTATGCATGGTGTTAATTCAATGTATATAAAATAAATTGACATCTTAAACCTAGCCAAGATATTTTTATTGATAAAACAATATTTTCCTAATACAGCCGTATATATGTGCATATATACACACTCTGTCCTTATTTGAAATAAGTATATCCACATTTACATCAATTCTGTGTGTTAGTGAAACCTAAAAAATCCATACTTCATTAAATGTATTCCTTTCATTAAACAAATTAAATGAGATTTTATTTGGTGGAGGGAAACTTCTGGAATAGAAGTCTGTAGTTTTGCTTCATTAATAACTTTCAAATAAGGATCAATCAAACCATCAAATATAAGAGAAAGAAAATCTTTTATCTATATGAGATTTCAATTTTAAAACTATAATAGTTAATGCTAAGAATTTAAAATAATACAAACTAATAATAAATTTATTGCATAATTACCTTATATATCATAACTTACAGAAGTTATATTTTCAAATTTAGTAATCAAGTTTATTTTCCTTTCAAATTTATTTTAAAGAAAACAACCACAGGTTAACTTTTTCCTTTTTCCTTCATGTATTGGCATCCCTCGCAATATTTTTCCTTGACAAAGCTCTCAATGATGTCTTAGGGACATATAACTGAAGATTGGGTGATTTACCTAAAAACACATTTTTAAAATGGGATATATATAACATATGGGAATAAAGCTAAAGTTATTGTATAACAAACTCCCACTTTTCTAGAATCTAAAGCAAAAGGAAGATTAAGGAAGGTAAATTTAAATGTATGTCCTCCAGAAAAGTAAATAGCAGATAACACTGATGTGGTTTTTTTTGGCGGGGGAGGGGGAGGGCGGTGGTGGCTGGTCCGGGAATCGAACCCAGGTCTCCTGCATGCAAGGCGAGCATTCTACCGCTGAACCACCCGTGTACCCAAACACTCTTTTTTTTTTTTTCAAAAGATCTTATAGGATAGTCATGTAGTCACCATAGATTAACCTCAATCCCTTAAACTTTGTATATTTATATTACTTTCCAATGATAATTGATGTTTATAATAGTGATCTTGAATTATTTTATGGTCCTGGGATGTTTTCAAAACTTCAAAGAAATATTTCGGCATTGTAAGTGTATATGCAGCAACTTGCCCTCCGTACTATAAATACACTCACTTTTTGCTGTATGTGATATTTATGAGTTAATTATCTCATGAATATATACAAGCCTTGCAGACCAACTGCCCTAGTCCTTCTTGTGTTAGGTAAAATGAAAGGACTAAGTAAATAAAAGGTGAAAATCCTAGAAAGGACCCTTAATTGCAGGGATGTATATAGGAGTACTCTTACCTTTTTTTCCTACATGACATAACCACCAGGAAATGAGATGATCAGTTCTTTAAATGTTTAGCCATCTGTGAGGTTTTCAATCTTTTGGCATTTAAGTGTAACTTCCTTGAAATGATGAAGATGTGGTCATTGTTTTACTGTCCTTCCTATACCCCATGGAGACTGGCAGGCCCACCCCAACCTTCATACTCTGTATTACCCATCATCCTCAGAACAAATATAGGTATTTGAATTCTTGATGAAGCCTATGTGAGCACTTATAATCCCTGACCAAACTTGATGCAATTCAATACTGTGCTACCTGCTGATTATGACATCTTATGACAGCCAAAGAATGGCTATGGAAGGAGGGGAATAGTGTCAGGGCCCGGGTAGTAGGGTCCTTGCCTTTTCACTGTGGGAAGAAATTTCCAGTGAGGAAGAGGTCAGGAGCTTGAACCACTTCTCTTGAAGTCCAATCCTAAATGATTTCCTCTGAGAATTCTGCCTCCGTGATAGGCCTCATGTATAAATTAAGAATGCAACCCTTCAGAAATGGACACTGAGGATCTTTAGTAGCTATAGAAAATCCATTTCCTTTGAAATAGGCTTAGGTGAGTTAATAGGTGTTTAGTTAGATGGACACACAGATGGACAGACAAACCAATGACTGGCATAGCTGACTGGCTAGCTTCATATCAAAAGTCTTGAAAGATCCAAGACCTCTGCACAAGCCATGGTTCACCTGGAGATGCTTATCATCCTGTGAATACCTCGGCCTCAGACCATTCTGACTTCAACCTCCTGATCTGCCTTTCACCATTTGTTTGTTTGTTTCTTTCTTTCTTTATGATCATACCAATCCACGTTGTCTGGCCCTGCTACTGCCGTGGTGTTCATTATACTCCATTTGCCCTGCTTCGGAACAGAGGTTATTGGTATTTAATTGTCTATTTGTTAGAAACAAACTAATCATCAAGAGATTAAAAAAAAAAATTTCTTTTAAGGACAAGTTCTCTCCTATGCTAAAGTTCCTATGGGGTTCTTTACAAAAGAGAAAATTCAGTTGTATATATTTATAAGATAATTTAGAGGACTAAAGGGCCATAAATTTAATACTGTGCTTTCTTTGCATTTATAGGTCCTCCTATGTGCTAGGGCATGCCACACCACCTATTCTTCTTCAACAGTGTCGTGGTACTGTGTTCATCCCAGTACATTTTAGATTCAGCTCGTCAAGTTTCTTGCCTTGTTCCTCATCTTAGTGGGGAAGCATCTAGTTTCTTACCATTAAGTTTGATGTTAACTGTAGGTTTCTGGTACATGCTCTTTTTAAGAAGTTGAGGAAGTCATCTCTCTTCCTAGTTTGCTGCCATTATTTTAAAATCAAATTTGCTTGCTTTTTTCACCCTTTACTGGTTTGGACATTATTGACTCTATTCTAATTCTATAGAACAGTAGCTGTTAGATACACGTGGCTATTTAGATTTCATATAATTTTAAATAAAATAAAAAATTCAGTTTCTTAGCCATATTTCAGGTGTTTACTAGGTATGCAGTAGTCACATTTCATATGTGGCTAGTTGCTACCATTTGAACAGTGGAGATTTACAGTACATTTTAGAGATTTGTAGAACAACAGAAAGTTATATTGGACAGCACTGTTCTAGGAGTTCTTCTTGAAATTTTACTGTACATATTTACCTTAAGAAAATTTAAGTTAATCACATAGCTTATCTTTCCTCCTTAATAAGTATTTTGGTTTAATTTTGTGTAACATTTTATTCTGTAATATTTTCTTACCCACAAATTAAATATTATTATATTAGGTAAGCAAGGCTTTTTTAAAAAATTTATTTATTAATTAAAAAAATAAAGAAACAAAATAAAACAACATACATAATCAGTAATTCACAATATCATCACTTAGTTGCATATTCATCATTTCTTAGAACATT